>BMAU01020660.1:0-217417 GCA_019973935.1 Trichonephila clavipes | reverse complement strand
ATTTCTGGGCGAGTGAAAATTATATCTATTCTGTTGTACAAACTGCCTAGGTTGACTGTTAAACTGTTGCCTCCCACTGAATTTATCATGAGATTGATGTGGCTGTCCATGATTTCCTCTTGACTGGAATCGGTTCCGTGGATCAGTTCCTCTGTGAACACTACCGTCGGCTTGGTTATACCATCGCGTAACTTCCAGTCTCCACCGGTTTTCGGTCTGCGCTGTCCGGTGTTACTGCGATTAATTGTCGCATGGTTGAGATCCATTCGCAGGGTGTCGAAATCTTCTTTGATAATCTAGGAACTTTTGATATTGTATGGGACTGTGGATAATGTCATATGTTCCACAATTGAACTGTCATCATAATTTAGTTTCTTCCCCAACGAAAGTTTTTCCGTAAAAAAGGAAATTAATTCTTTAGTGTCGTTCAATTTAAGCTTTTGAAATTTTCGAATATCCTCTTGTTTCGTCGCATCGAACACCGTCATTAATAATTCTTTGCTTTCTTGGTAAGACTTTTCAAATAATTGGTTTTCATACCAAAATTTAAGATAAACTCCCGTGAGATATCTAGGAATATTTTGCTTCTTCCATTGTTCGTCTTTTTGATATTCCAAACATTGTTGATCAAAACAGTCAAGAAAACTTTTAAAACTGCTAAACTTATTAAAGTCAAATTCAGGAAAAAAGAATTGTTTCAAAGTGTTGACTGGTGACTCCTGCCGGAAAGAGTCGTCCTCCATGGTAGTATCGTTTTCAATGCAGTCGCTCGTTCGAAAAAAAATATTTTTTGAAGTTAATTCGTGGCATATTTTTCAGTTCTTTAAGTCATCCTGCCGGCTCTTGACAGGCCCCAGGCCTGCTGGTAAACTGAGGAGGGTATCATCTTCACAATATTCCTTTATTACGTTTCCATCATATATAATCTAACATGGCGGACCTTTTGCCGCGCAACCGGGTGGTACAAAAAAAACTTCTCAGCGAGGAGACACCAGCCAAGTCCTTTCTAGTATCCGTTCGCCTTCGTCAGCGCTCGTTGCACCTTTTAACAGGCTTATTTACCCACAAATCCTTACGCGATGGTAAAGAGTTCGCTCTATTTTCATTTATTACTTCCTTAATTTTGAACCTAAACTTTTCAAACCTGACATATATATATATATATATATATATATATATATATATATATATATATATATATATATATATATATATATATATATATATATATATATATACTGGTGTGCAAAAATTAAGGACGAGCGGGTTTTTCAATATAACTTTGTACAAAAGCTTTCCAAATCAACACATTTAATACCGTAAGATCCCCAATACGTAAGGACATGTGTAATGTAAGCAACACTTACTAAAAGAGAAATCAGAGGGATAAAAAGAAGCTTGATTGAAAAAGTAGCATGGAGCGCAATGCGACTGAAGGCCGAAACATCCTTGTGATGGGTGTCCAGCAAGAAACATCCGGTCTTTAGTAGGGAATATAATCTCCCCTGACTGCTAGGCAGGTTTCACAGCGTTTGCCCATGCTGAGAAGGAGGGTGTCAATGAGTTGTTGAGGCATTGCTGCCCATTCGTCTTGCAGCGCCAATCGAAGCTCCCGAATCGTTACTGGTGGTCAGGTACGAGCTGCAAAGCGTCTTCCTAGAAAATCCCATACATGCTCGATGGGATTGAGATCCGGAGATCTTGCCGGCCAATCCATACGTTCAATATCCTCACTCTCTAAGAGCTGTTCGACAGCTACTGTGCGATGACATGGTGCATTGTCGTCCATGAAAAGGAACTGCAGACCCATAGCGCCTCTAAAAAGACGGACATATGGAAGTACGGGTCCCGTTGACTGAACCTGCGTCGAAGATGTGAAGGTCTGTACGACTACCAAGCATGGTGCCTCCCCAAACGGGAACACTGCGACCTCCATTCCTGTCCCTTTCAATGATGTTCGAGGGATGTTGCGGCTTCCCCGCTCTCTCCAGATGAGTATGCGATGAGAATCGCTACTCAAACTGAATCTGCTCTCATCTGTAAAGAGTACTCGTCCCCATTCATTGTCTCTCCAATTCCGGTGTTCCCGGCACCACAGAGAACGTTAACACCTCCGTACAGGGCGTCGTGCAAACAGACCACCACCATGCAGTCTTCTGGCCACGGTAAAACGCGATATCGGTCGTCCAGTCGCCTGTGTAGTGTGTCTAGCGATTTCTCCCGCTGTCTGCCGCCTGTTTCTTCTGGCATGTAAGACAATGTACCGGTCATCTGCGGGTGTGGTTCCTCGTGGACGACCACTACTGAACCCCCGGATTGCTGTTCCTGTAGTTTGAAATAGTCTCCAAAGTCGTGAAACGATGCTGTGAGCAATTCCGAACTCTGCAGCCACACTTGTCACACTGCGGCCTTCCTCCAACTTCCCAATGATTCGACCTCGGGTAAAAGCATCCAGATGTCGTCTAACAGATTGATTATTCGCATTTCTCGCTGAGGCAGCAACTCGGTGGGATTTTAACTGCTATACGGCGTGCAATCTCTTTGCCAGAAATACTGATCTTACACCGACAACATGCTTTATACTACTCAGACACTCCCCCATTACGTCTACCTGCATATCTGCGCATGTGCTACAGTACATCACCTTACTTAATATCCTGATTGGTCTTTCTGTCCGCTCTGCCTCTTCGTTCAGCTAATATGCTAATTTTTCGACTTCGTCTTTAATTTTTGCACACCAGTGTATATATATATACACTCTGTCGCAAAAAAATATATGCACCCAGAAGAAATCAAGCTACAATCACGAAACTCGGCAAGAATGTAGTCTGGTAACAGATATGCAAATGATTAAAATTTCGAGCCAATGAGACAAGGGCTAAGTGTGCTATGCGCATATTAGTTGCGCAACTGGGAGAGTTTAAAAGCATGAGTACGAGCGCCGTACGGCTATCCAAACGAATCTGACTTTGATAGACGATATTGAGACTTAGGATGCCTCTAAGACGTAACCGGCGGCAGTACGAGCAGCTGACGGACTTTGATAGGGGCCGTATAATAGGCCTCAGAGAAGCAGGTTGGTCGAATAGACGTATCGGCCGCCACCTCGGTCGGACGATATGGTAGTTGCTCGGTGTTGGCAAACAGTGGATCACAGAAGGTAGAGTGTACCGTCGCGGAGGGTCAGGACGTCCCAGGAACACAATGATCGCGAGGATCGTGCAATCAGAAGAGTGGCCACTTCGGCACCAACAACGTCGCTAGCATCGATTCAACGCCACTTACCTCGCTTCAGACATCCAGTGCCATCAAAGAGAAACCATAAGGAGACGACTGACCGAAGTTGGCTTGAGGAGCCGACGTCCGCTAAGACGCTTACCACTGACCCCACATCATAGGCAGTGTCGACTGGATTTTGCCGACCTCGGGCAACTTGAGTGTGACAGACTGGAGACGTGTCATCTTCAGTGATGAATCCCCGATTCAGTCTCAGTGTTGATGACCACCGCACACGTGTTCTGGAGGCGCACCGGCCAGCGGTCCGATCCGGCATTTATTGTCGAGCGGCATACAAGCAATTTCACAAGGTGTGACAGTGTGAGCAATTTCTTAGGACACACGATCATCTTTTAGTGGTCCTTCAAGGCACTCTTGACAGCTCGCAGATACGTGGACGATATTTTAACGCCGATTGTGCTACCCATGCTATCAAGTCGCCCAGGTGCCATTTATCAACAGGATAATGCTCGTCCACATACTGCGCGACTCTCCCAACAATGTCTTCAAAGGATATGACGTCCTACCATGGCCTGCCAGGTCACCAGATCTTTCGCCAATAGAGCATGTCTGGACGCGCTGGGAAGGCAACTGCAGCCATCCCGAGATACAGGAGAATTAACTGCGCAGATGCGAAGACTATGGCAGGATCTTCCACAGGGGGTCATAAGTGATTTAATTGAATCGATGCCACGCCGAATTTCGGCTTGTATAGCTGCCAGAGGTGGCTTTACTACTTACTGATTTTTAACCTTTTGCAAGCTGTATCCGCTTAATAAAATGATATTTTGTTCTGAATTTTTAATCATTTGTTTATTTTCATATACACTACATGCATACCAAATTTCGTGAATGTAGCTCAATTTCTTCTGGGTGCATATATTTTTTTGCGACAGAGTGTGTATATATATATATATATATATATACATATATGGGAGTCCGAATAAATCTTCGAATAAAAATCAGACTCTTCAGAAGGCGGGATTTTAGATTGGCGTAGGTGGTTTGTCTAGGGGTAAGTATTTAAGGGTGAGTGATGAATTAAATGAATCTAAGTCATTAAAACACGAATACTTCTTTTAAGTAAAAGAGAGAATAAAGTTAAAGGAAAATATTTACAAAAAAAAAGATAATTACAAATAGAAAGAAATGCAGGAATTAAGTTAATTAAAAGTTGAGTAATACCTTTAGAAGACGGGGAAATGGACCTTTCTCATTATTGGACGTTAGGACTGGCGGTGCCGCGTTGGGCGCGGAAATGCGGTAGACGCGATGTGTTGATCAAGCAGTAGTTAGTTGGCCTCTGCCGAAAAATTGTTCAAGCCGGAGCTACGAAAGCTCACTAGGTGGCGCTGCTTCGGAATGCAGTAATAAATCAAATTGAGATTTATGGTCCTCTGAAAAGGATATCACTCAACCTTTTTACAAATGTTTCAAAGGGAAAATCCTACAGAATCACCCTCTCCTGACAGAGCTGGTCTCTCAGCTCTTACAAAATGTTGAGAGCTTAAGTACTTTAAATACAAACTATTTTTAGTTACAACTATAAATTTGATGATTATTGGAATATGAATGTAATAAAGACAAATAATAAGATTCTTAAAGATAATAAAATAAAATATTACAGATGAAAAGATGTGTACCTACGTTCACAATTCCGGACCTAAAATAAAGCATATAAAAACAAAATATTCCATGTTGTGATCTACAATTAACTAAACCATAAAAATGCTTGCATCAATAGAAATATAATGAATAATACGAAAATATAATAAATATTACAAGCGAATATAAAATGATTAATGGAAACGAGTGTTACCATAGAACATCTATTAATTTCTCAAGAGAGATATGAGAAAAATTAAAAAATAATAACTAATATAAAAAGTTCAATTAAGCATAAAAATGTTTCATCAAATCAGCTGAGGTGGTGGTTGAGTTCGGTCCATCGTGCTGACCAACCTTTTCCACTTCATACCTATCCTTGGAATTAACTTTGTTACTTTGTAAGGGCCTAAGAACTTTGTCTTAGTTTCAGTCCAGCTCCAAATTGATTCTTTGGATGGCAACTAAATCACCTTCTTTGTATAACGAAGCTTTTTCTTCTTCTGTTATACGTCTTTCTATTTTCAGACTGTAGGGTTTCGATGTTCTTTTTTTTGCATCGTTTCTTAAAAAATTCGCGTTGTTCTAGTAATTCTTTTTCGCCATTTCTTCTAGAAGTAAGTCTTTGATTAGGATGTCTTCCTTGTTACGCATTTTGATTCCCACTAATAGTTCGAATGGTGTCCATTTTGTACTGCGACTTATAGTACTATTTAGTATTCTCTGTAATCTGTCGACGTATTTGTACCATTTCGTTGAGTCGTCTAATGATAGTTTGGTGAGAACTGGAATCAAAAAGTTCGATGAATTCGTTCAACTTGTCCGTTTCCTCGAGGAACACCTGTTGCTATTTGTAGATGTTGAATGTTTCTTCATCACAGTAGGCGTTGAATAATTTTGAAGTGAACGCTGAACCTTTATCAGAGATAATTCTGATGGGATTACCAAAGGTCTTCTGCTGTTGTTTTAGTTTTTCGAGGGCACTTTCAGCAGATACAGTTTTGACGGGATATAGCCAAGTAAATTTGGTAAATGCGTCTACTACGGTGAAAATGTGTTGATAGCTTTTGTTTGTGGAGGTAAAGGACCAATGAAGTCAACATGGTACGTACTTAAAGGAATGCTTTCCTTAGAAATAGGATTTAAAAACCCTTCCTTTTTGCCAGTTTTCATTAGCTAAGATACATGGAACACAATTAACTATTACTTTTTAACGACGTTGGATAAATTTGGGATAAAAATTCCTGTTTCACAATTTCTTCGGTTTTCCTACTGAGAAATGACCATTTTCGTGAATCAATTTAATTAGTTCAGCTTGCATTGCTTTAGGTGTTACAATTAATTCTCGACCATTTAAGTACTTGTAGAGTATACCATTTCGCTCAAAAATTCTTCTGATTCTTGCTTTCTCTAGAAGTGATTTCAATGTTTGGATGTTGTCATCTTCCTCTTGTGCGTTTTTAAGCTTTGAAGTTAATGTATCATTGCATACCATCATTACGGGATATCGGCTAAGAGCATCGACGTGCTTCATACGACTTCCAGCTCTGTGCTCTATTTCATAATCGAATTCTTTCTAATTGAAGCGCCCATCTGGCTATGCGAGTAATTAGCTCCTTTTTGCATAGTCTTCTGAAATGCTGAACAGTCAGTTACTATTTTAAAGGGTTGTCCTAAAAGATAAACACGAAACTTCTTTAATGCGTTGATAATTGCTAGTACCTCTAATTCGTAGCTGTCATACTTTTCTTCTGCTGTATTTGTTTTTTCGACATGTAGTAAACGGGATGTAACTTTCCATCTTCTGCTTCTTGTAACAAATTGCGCCGTACCCTTGTTTACAGGCGTCTGTATGCAGTTCTGTTTTTCTTCCATACTTGTAGAGGTGCAAGATTGGGCCTTCCGACATGATTTTCTTCAATTTTCAAATGCTTCCTTTTGTTGAATCCCGAAAACAAAGAGGTTTTCTTTTCTTGTTAAATCGCTAAGTGGTTTAGCTATCTTTGAATAATCCTTGATGTACTTGCGGAAATATCCAGTTAAACCAAGAAAACTTTGTACTTGTTTTATTGTTGTTGGTTCTGGAAATTTTCGGACAGCTAGTGTCTTCGTGGGAGATGGTTTAATAGTTCCGCTTTCTACAATGTGACCTAGAAATTCAATTTTCTTTTTAAGAATTGGCACTTCTTGAACTTAATTTCTAATCCGTATTTCTTTGCGACTTCAAAAATAATTTTAAGTTTTCGAGACCTTCCTGTTCGTTTTTCGCTGGAATGACGAGATCATCTAAATAACTGATTACAATTCCTTTCCGAGTAAGATCTCTAAATATACTTGATACGTAGCGTTGGAAAAAACTCCTGGACTTGTGCTTAGTCCGAAAGGAACTTTGTTGAATTCAAATTGTCCATCTGGGACGATAAAGGATGTATACTTTCTGCAATCTTCGTCAACATCGACGTGAAAGAAACCATTGCGTAAATCTAATGTAGAATATACCTTTGCCTCTTGCAAAGTGTCTAAAACATCTTCGATGATAGGTAACGGAAATTTATCTTTCACAAGCTTCTGATTCAATTTTCTGTAGTCAATGCACATTCTCGAAGATCCATCTTTCTTTTTTACCATTACGATTGGACTTGCATATTCCGCAGAACTTGGACGTATAATGCCTTCGTTGAGCCATTCTTCTATCTGTTTGTTTACTTCTCTTCTTTCTGTGAAAGCTAGTCGACGAGGAGGTTGACAGACTGGTTCTTCGTCTTTTAAAATAATTCTCATTGTGACGTCAGTAGATGCTGTTTTTTCTGGCTTGTAGTCTTGAATTAACTTTTCAAGTTCCTTCTTGATTTGACGATTTTCAACATGACGTAGGTCTAGTTCTTCTTGAAGATTTTCAGCAGATATTTGCATAAGCTGTGCATGATTTTCATATTTGTTGAATTTAACTCCTTCTTTAGTAAAACTTATCAATGCTTGTTCCAAAAGATCTGATCCAATAACTGCTTCAAATTTTAATTTATCAGTCGGTACAACATGCCAAGTTAACGAGTAATTTTCATCATCTATTTTGAACTCATGTTCAAAGGAAACCGATAGTTGTCACTTGTGCTTCACCAATACCTGTGAGAAGCATCTTGTTCTTCGATAATTTCGTTGGATCCATTATTCTTCTGCTTGTGTTTTCTCGAAGCAAACTTACGGTACTACCACTGTCTATGAGCGCCGTGATTTTCACCTTTCCAAAAAATATCTCTTTAGTACGTAAACCTTCCTTAACGATGAGTGTGCAAGTTTCTTTTGGAGGTTCTTTTGAATTTCTGTGATTTTGAATAGTTTGTTTGAGCATGCTTGGAAGCATTGTGATTTGAGTGTTTCTCGTAATTTTTGTTGTAATACCCTTTCTGCGCGCTGTCTTGATATCTTTGAACAGATTCGTACTTGGTGACAGGGCTTCGTAATGTTTGTTGTAATTCGTTGACGCTGGAAACTTCTTATCTTTCTTGTTATACTCGAATTTTCCTGGTGATTCATATCTGCGATTCTTTTCTGTGAATCTGAATTCTTGTTTCTTCACATTTGGACCACTCGATTTTTGTTTCAGAGTCCTTTAAAGTCTTCGAATTCTTCTAGTTTTCTGCTAATTGAACAGGGGAGATCATATTTGCCCATTCATCAAGATAATATTCTTTAAATTCAAAAGGAGTTTTCGTTTGAGTTGATCTGTTATGATTAGATCTGATAACTTGTTGAAAGTATCTATCTTCAATCCATCTATCCATCCGTTGAAGTAAGTGTTTAACTCATGGTAAAAAATCAATCCATGTTCTTTCAGATGCTTTTGGTGAGTGACAAATAGTTGTCGAAACTTTTCTGGAGTTAGTTTAAAGCGTTTCAGCAGTAAATCTTTAACGTGTTCGTAAGAGTTAGCTTTATCGTCAGGCTCTCTCGCTATGATGTGAGATACTTCCGTCGGTAACAAGCCTAACAGATGAGAAACCCAGTTTTCTTGATCAATATTCAATCTCTGCGCTTGACGTTCAAATAATTTTTAGATAAAGACTGATGTCTTCTTTCAAATCAAAACGATGTATAAACTTTGAAACTTCTTTGACGAGAAATTTAGTATCACTTTCTTTGATGTATCAGCGCCTAACTTGGATTGTGTTTGGATTCTTAACTTTTCCAACTCAAACTCATCTTTGCGTTTTTGCTCATCTATCCTCAATTGTTCGAAGCGTAATTTTTCTTCTCGTTCTTCAATGCGTAATTTTTCTTTTTGCTCTTCAATGCGTAAATTTTCTTCTCTGGCTTTGCGATCCTCAACAATCGTTGAATGTATGTTTTTGGTCAGTTCTTCGTCATAATCTTCACTACTAATAATTAGATCTTTAAGTGTGGTGATGGTCATTGATTTATCGAATTTTGAATTTAATTCCGTGGCTAAGACAAATAAATCTTCGCGTCAACCTTTGCCAAGAAACGCCATTTTAAAATTTAAATATAAGTTTAGATAGTAACCAAAGGAATAAACAAAATTGTTACGCGTTCAAACAAAAACAATGATGTTTTGCTATTGGCAATTCTCGTTTGCATTTACAAAAATTCTCAAGTTAAAATGATATTGCATCAAAATACACTAAATATACATTGAAATATTCAAATTCTATTCATTTAGAAATATTTTAAACCAGTAACGTGTAAAGACAACAATGCGAGCTAAAATACGTAATGCTTAATTTAAAGTAGTCAAATCATTAATTTCAACTAAAAACAAAACCTTTTTTTTTTAAACCATTTGATATATCAGTTCTCTGATTTCGTTATAATAAATGCAAAAGAATTTGAAAGAAAAAATAAATTAACATAAATCTTGTTTAGAAACTGTGATTAAATTAATTGCGATATGAAAAAGTTAAGGAATATAAAGTTCTTTGCTGAAAAAAGCAAATAATTAGAAGTTAGTTACTTAAGAAAAATCTCATATATATTTTTTATTACACCAATAAAAATAAAATCTTTTAGTATCTCTTCAGAACATTCTAAGGATAAACACATGTTTCAGCATAATAATTCTGTCAAAAATGAACTCAAAATACTTATATACTGAATGATATTATGCATCATTTAAAATAAGATTATACATGATCTTTCATCAATTCTAAAAAACATAGCATATTCTTTCAAAATATATTTCTCGAATACTCGTAAAAAATAATTAATTACTAAACAGCTGCAAGAGAAATGTTAAACTATATGAGTCATCGAAATTACGATCGCTTCGAAACGGTAATGTTTAGGAATGGAAAACATTAATTTCTTAGTTCAAGGTCAATGACGCAACCCAAAAAAATGAAAGCTTTTCGCACATACATGAAATGCAATTCCTTATTAAATGAGATAGCAATTCCTTATTAAATGAGATACAAACTTGAATATTGCGTACGACTTTCTTAATATTTTAAAAAATATACTTGTAGAAAATTTTAATTGATACAATTTCTATACACAAATAGAAAAGTAGTATTTCAGAAAAACACACATGATATTTAAAAATATAAATTATTCCATGAAATCGACTACAACAATTTTTTCATAATCAAATTAACGGTGACTCACGTATTCTTTTAGATTTTTTTTTTCCTTTTGAAGAACAATATAAAAAGTACCTGATACAGTTGACGACGTGTGATTAATTACTTGAAAACAAACTTCAAAGGCTCCTGGATGTGTTCACTGGACTTGTGAAACTCTTGTAGTTGTTGTACACGGCTGAAAATAACTTGAAGCACCTAAATGTTAGTATGTTATGAGAGGCAATCCGTATTTTCGATTCAGTCCGTTTATAAATTAGGCGTGCAGCCAAAAATGGGGGTTTTTTTAAAGAAGAAGAGAGAAGGTTATCAACTTATTATTTAGAGAAGATTTTCGAAATCAAATCCCAGGCGATCCCCCAATTATTTCTGTGGGAGTCCGAATAAATCTTCGAATAAAAATCAGACTCTTCAGAAGGCGGGATTTTAGATTGGCGTAGGTGGTTTGTCTAGGGGTAAGTATTTAAGGGTGAGTGATGAATTAAATGAATCTAAGTCATTAAAACACGAATACTTCTTTTAAGTAAGAGATAATTTATTTAAAGTTAAAGGAAAATATTTACAAAAAAAAGATAATTACAAATAGAAAGAAATGCAGGAATTAAGTTAATTAAAAGTTGAGTAATACCTTTAGAAGACGGGGAAATGAACCTTTCTCATTATTGGACGTTAGGACTGGCGGTGCCGCGTTGGGCGCGGAAATGCGGTAGACGCGATGTGTTGATCAAGCAGTAGTTAGTTGGCCTCTGCCGAAAAATTATTCAAGCCGGAGCTACGAAAGCTCACTAGGTGGCGCTGCTTCGGAATGCAGTAATAAATCAAATTGAGATTTATGGTCCTCTGAAAAGGATATCACTCAACCTTTTTACAAATGTTTCAAAGGGAAAATCCTACACACATATATATATATATATATATATATATATATATATATATATATGTATGTATATGTGTGTGTGTGTCTGTGTGTGTGTGTGTAAATGTATATAGGGAGAGATTTAACTAATAGTAAGAATTAAAAAATAAACAATTGTCCCTGCAAAAATAAAGTTTACAGAATTGGTACTCAATTGGTGGTCGGAACAAAATAGCCATTTATTTTATCTGCTGATACTTATCTTGATTTGCTTCAAGAATAGATACTAAAAAATTTGCTTTATTTGTAATTGAAGTCATTAAAAAAATTAAGTCAATTCTGATCATAGTAATTATACTAAATTTAGAAATTAGATCAATCCTGACCACGGTGATTATATTAAATTAATATTTATTGAAGAAACGCCATATATAATAGGAAGAAATCCTCAATATATCTTTATACTATTCGCAAATTTTCGAATTAATGTTCCGAATTACTATCTCTCAGGATTTTGGAATTTGGATGAACGTAATTTGACACAAGTAGCTGCGGATTTATTTCAGCTAGAGTTCAATAAGGTAATTCATAATTTTGATCTTAATGATGATTTAATTATTTTAATTATTTGGTTCTATTTGAAAGACAACTGAGATTTACTGTGGTTCTGAAAACACTATGGATTTTACATTTAACTAATTTCCCTTTTTATTAAAGATAAATTAGTGACTAGAAAGATAGATGAAACTTCTAAATACTTAGAATATGTAAAAAAAAAAGTTCTGTTAAAATAATTTTTAAATGAGTGTAGAATGTATCTGTCTGAGCTATGTAAATTAATATTACTTTTCTCGATTATTACTTTGAACTGAAAAATTTCTGTAAATGTTTGACAGAGGAATTAAGCATTACAACGTTCGAACAATTATGACAAGAAAAGAACAACTCTGAAGTATAGAGTGCATGACTTTTGACAGTTGGTATAATTAGGTGCCACCAAGTAGAAGATAAGCAACGTGCATACGAAAAAGTTACAAGAAAAAACAAAAACCCATTAAATATGTTTATGAAAATAATAGAAAAACACCTTGAAAACAAAGGAATGATGTAAATGTCATACATCAAAATTTAGAGCAGTATAGAAATTTTTCCCAGGAATGCCAACTTTGAATGTAAAGTACTGTCTTTCGTTATTTGTTATAGATGTGAAAGCCTAGGGTTTACTAAAGCAAAATATCCTACTTGTTCCCCGAAAACAAAAATTCAAACAACTTGCCTTGGTACCGCAAAGTCACATTTATGTGTCATCCACTAAATTTGAAATTCCATTTTAATATAATTTCTTGGATAGTTAGTGTTGACACTGAAGCATGTCATTCATTTTCTGGAGGAATATTTCGCCCTTTCTTTTTTATACGTACCTTGCTGATGCATGTCTGGAAATTATTAAAGTTTGCAGATTTCGTGGAAGAAAAGTATTTGAATGAAAGATGTGTTCCACTCCACACACACACACACATACTTTCCCATCATCTAAAGTGAATAACATTTTTCTGGAGTTTGCTTACAAGGTATTTGTATCATAAATAACATTCAAAAGCAATACTGGTGTTCATGTGATAACCCTCAAAGACATTTAAATTTACAGATGATATATTTTATCTAAGGAAAGTAGCACTCCTGGGAAAAACACCATTAATTACATTGACAATAACCCTCCTGTGGCAATTGCACTATACCATTACTCAATCTCCATTTAAAACGGTTTTCAAACTTATTGAAAGAGCTAGAGTTGTAAGTAACTTGGCTAAAAACAACATAATGAATGCAAGAAATGTGATAATAGAAAACGTAAAACGTGGTGTAAACTTAAACCTGATGATTGTGTCGAAGCATAGTGTATACATCCAGTTATCAAATCTTAGCTGAAGCAAAATGCAAAACTTATGCTTCTTCAGATGAACTATATATGTATATCATAATAAATGAACTATCTCTACATTTCTTATGTATATTTAGCGTGGGAGATCTCATTGTTTCGTCAGGCTCTCATCATATACCTGCATTATCAGCATGAATCTTACTCAAGATAATTTGCCTCTCTGTGTAGAAGTGGACGACTAAGGAAACCAGGTCTGATTCCAGTCCGATTATAAATCATAAAGTAAAGTTTTCTATTCCAAGTAAACGCGACCTCTATTTCTCCATGCGACCTACTCTTTATTTTTTCAAGTTCACGTTTCAACTAATGGATAATACGAAAAAAATACTGACAATGTAAAACATCAACATGGTAGTTATTCCAGGTGGATGAACGCCATAAATATGATTGTACTCAGACATTAAATACAATTAATAAGGAATGCAGTTTTTAAAACAAATAAAAACTTAATTTATTATATCCAGTATTCTTAGACATGGTACCTTCAACTTGTGAGAGATAAATTCGAAGTACAGAGTAATTGCAAACAAAAACAAAGTTTCTACTTACATAAGTGTCCAGACGTCTTCTGGAGGTTACAATTCAGATTCGATAAGGGATTCTTAACATGCCATTAGATCAGCTTTTAGATGTGTGTATCAATAAACCATTCAAAACGCGTCTAAAACGAGAAAGGAATATGTGGATGTTAAAAGGTGAAAAAAATTTTAGAAAGGCCTAATGCATAAATAGAAAACTAAATTTTATATGCTCATATTTTCCTTTGTTTTTAAACCTGCCATTTTTTTATCCTGCGTATAACGCACACCCATAAATTTTGATATTTTTTTCTGTTAAATGCCGGAATAGACTCTCTCTCTCTCTGTGGGTTCTGCGTGCGTGCGGTAATTATTACGGCAAATCCACGATAACCTAGTGGACACGCTCTCGAATTCGTGACCTGCGTTGATGAGTCACGGGCGTGCGTTCTGATGCCACTGAAGTCCCACCGTGCAGAAAGACAAATGTGCGTTCAATCTGTCGTTGAGGCTTAAAGTCCTAATGTAGGTGTAGTCTATAAATTAGGAGAGTTGGGTGCCAGCTGAAATATCGCCGTCGTCACTTGACCGCAGTTCAAATTTACCAGGTTGTCATTAAATTCTCTCACTCTGTTTCCGACTGCGACATCAATAAAAAAACTCCATACTTACCTTCACCTGTAAACGAAGTTCAAAAGGTGTATTTTCAAAATTTCTTTGTAGGATAGAGAGAGAGAGAGAGAATAGATTATTATTAATTAATGTCTACACATAAATACTGGATATCGCCAATTTCGTACGAAAAAAAAGCTAATAATATTAACGAAATTAAATTTGAAGTCAAATTTAATACTTGATTCTGAGATATTGATTAGAAAATTAAGTAATACAAGGCTTTAATTAGATTCCTATTGATTAAGAAATAATAATTATATATCTACAAACTGGGTTGCACCTATTGACTTTAGAAAAATTATTGCAAGCGAAAAGAAAAGAAATCTACAAATGATGAATTTTACATTAAGTAATCAGAACTCATTTTAGGGGACTTTGGATCTTTAAAACTAACTTCTTAAATTGTTAACTTAATTCACTGAAAATGGGATGCATATAGTAAATGATTATTATATTTCACCAGTTAAATATATACCTGTTATTTTTAAGAAAAACTTATAAAAAATTATTCTTTTTTAAGAAAATTGAAATTTTTAATCTATTTTTAAAAATACTTCTTACGAATTAGTTTTTCAGTTATGTACATAATTTGTGTTTTATATATGGATGAACTTCTACAAAATATATCTGTGCATGGATTTTAAATTCAGAATAAAATTTGATGAAAAAAGATACATTTTTTATACCATATGGAATATTTCACCAATTATCACACATTCAAGGTATTAAAAACGACACACAATATGATCCGTTTAATTTTTTAGAAACGTAATGCACAAATTTGTGAATTATATAATCTTTAATAAGTTGTGAACATTCCAAAGAAATATGACGTAATTTGAAACGTAAGGAGCATTTTACGTAACAATGAAAATAAAAAATTTACGAACTAAGAAAAGTGTATTTTAAATATTTATTTGAGTAAAATAAAGAAAAAATTAGTAATTATATTAATCAAATTGACAAAATTATTTGACAGAACTTTATGAAATATAAGGAATATTATTAATACAAAAAATCAAAATCACAATTTTGACCAAAATTTGACATTGTGAAGGTCCATTATCCCCTTAAAGCAGTGTTTCTCAGACAGTGCGGCGCGGCCGCCTGGGGGTGGTAACCCTGCGAGGGGGCGTGAGGATATTGAAAATAAAAGGTTTAAAAAAATAATTTTTTGGAATGAAGTAAAACAAAATGCTTTCTGACATAAAAAAATACACATTTACACTGATATAATTTATTTTTATCATCTGGTGATCATCAAAAATAAAAGATTCCACTTCAAACGCTCATTAGCCATCTTTGATCATATAACCAAAGAAAAATAAATATTTTGTTTGCTTTGCGGTCAATATGAGAACGATGAGAGATTTTTTTATTACGTTTCTTCTAACCTAAAATATTACTTTAGCTGACCTTCGAACTTACTGTTATGGTTATCTCCGTCTTTTTTTTAGGGAAGTTGTAAATATATATAATATATTTCTGTTTCATCTTTTTCCATGTGAAAAAGCTTTATGATATATGGATAAGCATGAGTATTCTGAAACATATAATGCATAATGAAAAACGTGTTACACAATTATTTTTTAGAACATGCTACACTTTCCCCATGAACAATTCTGTAGGTTTGATTGCTGTGCTGTACGACTTATTATAGTTTATAAATGTAAATAAGCAGAATTTTTTTTAAAAAATGGGCATCTGTGATCTTTATTGAAGGAAGTGGAAACTGATCAAGCAATTGAAGAACCTACTGAAATAATGCATATTAATCAAGATATAGCGAAAGTAAATATCAGAAAAGCGTTAGTCATGAAACGTTTGAGTTGATTTGAAATTTTCACATGCTGCCTAAAGATCTCTATGAAGAAAACTATGAAACCCAAATTTCTAAGATCTGTAATTATAGGTCAATTTTCATGAACTTCAACGCATACATATTTATGTGGGCATGTATTAATCGTCAAAATATAAAGCAAAAATTTGAGGCTTTATAATTTTTAGCCGATCTGCTTAGTTGAAAGTTGAAAGCATACATTTTTAGATATTTCAGAGATAAATAAAATTAAACAAATAAATTACTGTAATCAAACAATAGCTGATGTTCCTTTTGTGGAATGAGTAGATAAACTTCTCTCTCTCTCTATCTCTAGCTTTAGAAAACATGTTTTGGGAATAGGAGGTATCTGAACCAGTCTTATTATATTGTTATATGTCACACACAGAGCGAGAATAATCTTCTAATACGTAAAGTCTAAATATATCTCGAAGCCAGACAACTTGGGGTGGATTAGGTCTCGAAAATATCGAAAGATTATAATTAAGTTCCGTTATAATGGAAGCTTCAAATAAATCTTTATTCCTTAGACAAAATATATCAAGCTTATTTATACAGCTGGATTGATTTGATTTATTGTGAACCTTAACAAAATATAAAAATTATTTTATAGATTATTTTATAGATTCCTTATTCTTTAGTTGGTCTACTCAGAGCCCTTTTCCTAAGTCAATCTCTCTATAGCAGTACTTCGCAAACTCTCAATATTTGCGACCTAATATTTAAAAATAATTTCCATCGTTTCTCCCCCCCATACAACTGTAATGTATTGAATTCAATGATATTAAACTGTGACGCCCATAAAATTATTCTGAAGGGTTAGGAATGCAATAAAAGGATCTTGACAGTGTTTTCGAAATATTTACTCCTTTCGGAATATTTGCTTATTTATTCTGTGTGCCTACGAGGAAAACGCTGGAATTGGAGAGCGAATCACGTGACTTTTTTTTAAATCGGCATTTCAGGGATTAATTACAAACTGAACAAACTATCAAGATAAGAGTTAATCTTTTAAAATAATTTTATATATGACATGCCCATGGGGTTACTTGTAATTATTAAACTTGTTTTTAACTTAATACTGTTAAGATTGTTATAAAATACACATTACGCAGTACTGATATATTTATAAGTGTATTGTATCGGGGTAAATGCATATTTGGTTTTTTAATACGTCAAAATGCATTTTGTTTGTTTACTTTTAATAAATTAGTAATTTTTTTAAAAAGCTTTTTTTTTATCGAATTTTCAGTAGGCTCGTGCTCCTCGTAGGTTTATCACGACCCCCTGGCGAGGCGTACCCTACAGTTTGAGAAACGCTGCTCTATAAAATTACTGACAATTTCGCAACTTACAGTTTTCGTTTTACTGACGTCTAGTCAAACTTCTACTCTTATACCTTTTTGCTCTAGATTCACACTTTTGATTTATTACACATAATTTTTCACTTTGAACTGCAATTTTTCAGAATTGTAAATTTCAATAAAAAAGTGACATTTTTTTAAACGCTTTCTTATCTAAGACCTTTAAGACTGTGCATACATAATAATATTGTATGATTATTTTGTAGACAGGTTTTTTGACAAATGAGTGATTCATATTAAAAAAATTACGGATAGAAATATGTACCTATCTCCTAACCCTGAAATTTTACACAAATTACTCTATACAAGTACTTTTTTAAGAAAAGGGCTAATCAAAATTTTAAGAGATGTTCTTATTAAAATAATAATAATAATAATAATAATAACACAATAAATGCACCCAGAAAATTATTAGAATATATAAATAGAGAGGAGAAAATTCCACCCCCCTTAATTCAATGAAATTTTACCAATCAAATAAAGTTATTTTATTTTAATTCTATTTTTAGAACAATATTTGATAAACGTAAATTAAAAAATATTATTTGATAAATAACTCTAAATTCCTTTGTTAACACATTAACAAGTCACAACAAATTTGGACCTTCCTCGGTTTTACCTAGTTTATACACTTCTGAATTTTATTTCTCATGAAAATGATGCATTACTTTTATGTTATACATTTATTATATACTATATTATAATGTGACATGACCTTTAGATTTGAAATAATAGCAATCATGAATAAATTCTTGTCGATTTAATCTCATTACTAAAACATTAAAATTGTTAAGTTAATCTTATATTCAAAAATGCAAAGAAATTACCGTCCTAATTAAACAAAAATTGGAATAGCTTCTAAAACTTTCTTTCCGATTAATATTCGGAAAGAAACTTTATGCAAATACAGATGTTTTTTATCATGAAACATTAAATAATTCGTAAAAACACCATTTATAAGAGATTGTCTAATAAAACTACCCAAACGCAATACACATTACCATTAGTTACCAGACGTAACCATGTTTTTCTAGAAATTTTCATTAACTTAGAATAAGAGTAAAAAAACGATAAAGGTTTTGAAATTTAAAGATTTAATTCAAAATTTCACAATACAAATTTAAAATTTTTATGGCTTTTTTAACATTTTAGTGAAAAGTAGTGAGTTTTATTTAAAACTGATTGATCAAGGTTTCGATAAATTTTTAGCACATTTTATAGAATATTATGTCGTTTTTCAGTTGGATTAAAGAAATAAAATATCAAAAGGAAAAATTATCCCTGCAAATTCTTTCGAATATCTTTTCAGAATTCACCACATAATTTTAGAACGAAATTGTGAAAACTTTTGTTAATACGAACAGATTAATATTGACGAATAGTTCATTGAAGTTAAAACATAAATGAATATTTTAGCGACAATAACTAAGAAAAATCGGCAATACTTGTTTCACCATCAACTTTGTTCTTCACCTCTGAATTGAACGAAAATTAAACTCAGTCAATTTGCTCATAAATTTCAACTTAAATTAATTATTGAATAGATTATTAAATGATGATAGAGAGAAATGTTATGAACGTATTTTAGAACTTACTTACACAAAATACAATATATTTTAATGTAATAAAGAGTATGATTCTTTAATATCCCTAACACACCATTTTCGTACTCGAGTGAATATTAACGTCGCACTGTTCAGCTACACGAGGGCTTTCGGCGACGGACTTCTTAATTTTGAACCATGGTCAAGTGACAAGGACGACACCTGAGCTTGCACCCCCTCTCCTAACTACTACACCACATCAACGGAAGACGCTTGAGCTATCAACAGATTTAACACTAGAAAGACTGAAACTTGATGTATTGCCCAAAAGCAGTCAAAGAGATTGCATTGTGAAAGAATGATTAATGTGTAAAGAAATTTATTTAAAATTAACTTTGATGATTTTTACATTATTTACAGCCATGCAACAAGTTATTAGTAAATATTAACTATAAAAACTTGCATAAAAAATATTCTAAAGAATTCTAAGAAATTGTGCATTATTTATGTAATGGTTTTTCTAATTGAAATTAAAAAGCAGTCAAAATGACTTCATTGGCAATCTGTTGTTAAAGCGCATCTCTCCCCTATAAGGCAGGTCTTTAGTGCTACTAGGCTCGAACTCGTGACAAGCCAGCCACGATCCAATACCTTAACCACTAGGCTACCGCGGCAACCGTCCTCATCTTGCACACGTCGTTTATTTCAAGTTGAGCTGTATTTAAAAATTTACAAAAGTAATCTTGATATATATATGCGTGTGTGTGTGTAACATCTAAAAGCGATATCCCTGTAAAGTATAGTAATTGAACATGATATTCATTCTCTTGACAAGTGATTGGAAACATCTATGCCAGTGCTTCTCAAACTTTCAATACTGGCGCCCCCTTTTTGATCACAATCTTTATCGCGCCCCCCTTATACATTAATAATGTACTGAATGCAATAGTAATGCACTTTGACGCTAAAGTTACAATAGGCGATCTTAATTATAAACCATAAAAATTAGTAACATAAGTATTAAAACTTTGTATACTACTTTTAAGCAATAAATAAATAAAATAATAGGATAATTATTATGTTATTTTTCCTTTCTCTAATTTTTAAATTGGAACATATTGCAAAATACGGTGGCTGCTTAGAAGACAAAATATAGATATCGGCTAAATATAGAAAAATAACTCACAGGGTCAATTTCTAACCATAAGCATTCCTTATAAAAACTTTGCTTTGCAAGACAAACCCATGGAAGTTGTTAATACTTAGTAAACTTGTTCTTAATTTAGTATTAATTAATTAGTTATAAACTACTATGGAGCACTGATACATTAAAAGTATACCGGCTGAAGTACCCCGCTTGCACGAGTTCATTTAGAAGAAAATAAAACATTATTGAAATAATCGCTGAATTTTGTAAGGAAAGTAAAGAGAAGTGCGCGCGCGCGACAATGTTTACAAAAATGTAAAATGATTTTTTTAAAAGATTGCTCAAAGTATAATTAGTTTAAAGCGAACTATAATTTTAAGCCTTACAGTATTATCATTTAGAATTGATGTTGAATAATGAACAATAATATAAAATTCAGATGAAGAATAATTGTATTATTTTTAATATTTAAAGCGAAAAGACATCAACATGTTTTAAACCTGGATTAGGCGCGCACTCGATACTAATGGTCCAGCGGGGTTATTAAGTCACCCCAATCCTTTTTTAATAATTATTTTATAGTACTCAATAAAAATCGTAATTCCCGTGAATAATTTAATTATGAGAAAATATACTTACCTACTTTCAATGACTTTTCAATTTATCTTTGGTAACAAATAAACAGTTTTGCCAGAATCAACGATTTCGTAATCTGTGTGTCCCGCGTGACCACTTCCGGGAAAAAAGGGTATTCATTATGATAATATACAGAGTGTTTTATTCCAAGTATAGAAGTCTAAGTCGGCATAACTTTCCAAGATGGCGACTGATTTAACAGCTGTCAAGTGATTTATTCTCAGTTTGGTTTGGCAATTCATCATGAATAGACTCACGCCTCAACAACGCTTTCAAATTGTGCAATTTTATTTCGAAAATAATGGTTGATTTTCATAAGCGAATTTTGTTTAGCGATGAAGCGCACTTCTGGTTGAATGGCTACGTCAACAAACAAAACTGCCGCATTTGGAGTGAAGCTAATCCACAAGTGTATGTCGAAACACCGTTACATGCAGAAAAACTGACTGTTTGGTGCGCTTTATGGGCTGGTGGAATCCTTCTTGAAAAACGATGAAGGCCACAACGTTACAGTCAATGGTGATCGGTATAGAGCCATGATTACTAAGTTTTTCATTCCTGAATTGAACAATCATGATGTCCAGGAGCTGTGGTTCCAACAAGAAGGCGCAACATGTCACACAGCTCGTGCCACAATCGATTTATTGAAAGACACGTTTGGTGACCGCCTAATTTCACGTTTTGGACCTGTGAATTGGCCTCCAAGATCTTGCGATTTAACACCGCTAGACTATATTTTGTGGGGCTATTTAAAGTCATTGTTCTATGCGGATAAGCCACAAACGCTTGACCATTTGGAAGAGAACATTCGCCGTGTTATTGCCGATACACGGCCACAAATGTTGGAAAAAGTCATCGAAAATTGCACGTCCAGATTGGACTACATCCGAGCCAGCCGTGGCAGTCCTATGCCAGAAATCATATTTAAAATGTAATGCCACAAGATTATCTTTCGAATAAAAAAAATTCATGTCAATCGAATAATACATCGTTGTTTTATTGCAATTTAAAGTTCTATACCTCTCAAAAACACCCTTTATATGTTACTAATAAAAAAAAAATTGTAAAACGTTTTTCGTTGTGCTTTATATACTTTAGAATACTCCTAAATATTACTTTCCATGGTTTTCCAAATATCATAAAACTCTTTTCATAGAAAAAAGAGCAAGAGAGAAATTCATTACTTTCAACTTCCCTATAAATGAAAAACAAACACATAAGAGAGGAGTCATAAGTAACTGTACCAATAACTTAGAAGGTCAAACAGATTACAGCTATAATGTGCAGTATTTCAAAAATAATGACAGTGATGAATTGTTTATGTTCCTAAATTTTTTCGATTGTGGGTCCGGGATCTGTTTTTTCTCCGAATGAGTAGTATGTTAGGATTAAAAAGAAAGAATAATAAAAAAATCTTTCTTCATGGGATTACACCAAATCAAATAAAAGTTTTTTTGTTTGATTTTAGGGACAAAGATAGCTAATTAGGTATAGAAGAAATTTTTATTTTTGATGACTTAATATCGCGCGCGCTCGCCTATAAATTATATCAGAGTAAAAGTGTATTTTTTATTATGTCTGAAAGCATTTTGTTTTAATTAATTCCAGTAAATTAAATATTTTTAAATCTTTTATTTTCGATATGTTCGCGCCCTCCTCGTAAGATTATCACGACCCCCAGGAGGGCGCGCTCCACAGTTTGAGAAACACTGGGTTACAGCAAATCAAATAAAAGTTTTTTTGTTTGGTTATAGGATCAAAGATAGCTAATTAGGTATTGAAGAAATTTTTATTTTTGATGATTTAATGTCGCGCACGCTCGCCTATAAATTATATGAGAGTAAAAGTGCTTTTTTTATTATGTCTGAAAGTATTTTGTTTTAATTCATTCCAGTAAATTAAATATTTTTAAATCTTTTATTTTCAATATGCTCGCGCCCCCCCTCGTACGGTTATCGCGCCCCCCAGGAGGGCGCGCTCCACAGTTTGAGAAACACTGGATTACAGCAAATCAAATAAAAGTTTTTTTGTTTGGTTATAGGATCAAAGATAGCTAATTAGGTATTGAAGAAATTTTTATTTTTGATTACTTAATATCGCTCGCGCTCGCCTTTAAATTATATCAGAGTAAAAGTGCATTTTTTATTATGTCTGAAAGTATTTTGTTTTAATTCATTCCAGTAAATTAAATATTTTTAAATCTTTTATTTTCGATATGCTCGCGCCCCCCTCGTAAGGTTATCACGCCCCCCAGGAGGGCGCGCTCCACAGTTTGAGAAACACTGGATTACAGCAAATCAAATAAAAGTTTTTTTGTTTGGTTATAGGATCAAAGATAGCTAATTAGGTATTGAAGAAATTTTTATTTTTGATGACTTAATATCGCTCGCGCTCGCCTTTAAATTATATCAGAGTAAAAGTGCATTTTTTATTATGTCTGAAAGTATTTTGTTTTAATTCATTCCAGTAAATTAAATATTTTTAAATCTTTTATTTTCGATATGCTCGCGACACCCTCGTATGGTTATCGCGCCCCCCAGGAGGGCGCGCTCCACAGTTTGAGAAACACTGGATTACAGCAAATCAAATAAAAGTTTTTTTGTTTGGTTATAGAATCAAAGATAGCTAATTAGGTATTGAAGAAATTTTTATTTTTGATGACTTAATATCGCTCGCGCTCGCCTTTAAATTATATCAGAGTAAAAGTGCATTTTTTATTATGTCTGAAAGTATTTTGTTTTAATTCATTCCAGTAAATTAAATATTTTTAAATCTTTTATTTTTGATATGCTCGCGCCCCCGTCGTAAGGTTATCGCGCCCCTCAGGAGGTTCGCTCCACAGTTTGAGAAACAATGGATTACAGCAAATCAAATAAAAATTTTTTTGTTTGGTTATAGGATCAAAGATAGCTAATTAGGTATTGAAGAAATTTTTATTTTTATGATTTAATATCGCGCGCACTCGCCTATAAATTATATCAGAGTAAAAGCGCATTTTTTATTATGTCTGAAAGTATTTTGTTCTAATTCATTCCAGTAAATTAAATATTTTTAAATCTTTTATTTTCGATATGCTCGCGCCCCCGTCGTAAGGTTATCGCGCCCCCCAGGAGGGCGCGCTCCACAGTTTGAGAAACACTGGATTACAGCAAATCAAATAAAAGTTTTTTTGTTTGGTTATAGGATCAAAGATAGCTAATTAGGTATTGAAGAAATTTTTATTTTTGATGACTTAATATCGCTCGCGCTCGCCTTTAAATTATATCAGAGTAAAAGTGCATTTTTTATTATGTCTGAAAGTATTTTGCTTTAATTCATTCCAGTAAATTAAATATTTTTAAATCTTTTATTTTTGATATGCTCGCGCCCCCGTCGTAAGGTTATCGCGCCCCCCAGGAGGGAGCGCTCCACAGTTTGAGAAACACTGGATTACAGCAAATCAAATAAAAGTTTTTTGTTTGGTTATAGGATCAAAGATAGCTAATTAGGTATTGAAGAAATTTTTATTTTTATGACTTAATATCGCGCGCGCTCGCCTATAAATTATATCAGAGTAAAAGCGCATTTTTTATTATGTCTGAAAGTATTTTGTTCTAATTCATTCCAGTAAATTAAATATTTTTAAATCTTTTATTTTCGATATGCTCGCGCCCCCGTCGTAAGGTTATCGCGCCCCTCAGGAGGTTCGCTCCACAGTTTGAGAAACACTGGATTACAGCAAATCAAATAAAAGTTTTTCTGTTTGGTTATAGGATCAAAGATAGCTAATTAGGTATTGAAGAAATTTTTATTTTTGATGACTTAATATCGCGCGCGCTCGCCTTTAAATTATATCAGAGTAAAAGTGCATTTTTTATTATGTCTGAAAGTATTTTGTTTTAATTCATTCCAGTAAATTAAATATTTTTAAATCTTTTATTTTCGATATGCTCGCGACACCCTCGTAAGGTTATCGCGCCCCCCAGGAGGGCGCGCTCCACAGTTTGAGAAACACTGGATTACAGCAAATCAAATAAAAGTTTTTTTGTTTGGTTATAGAATCAAAGATAGCTAATTAGGTATTGAAGAAATTTTTATTTTTGATGACTTAATATCGCTCGCGCTCGCCTTTAAATTATATCAGAGTAAAAGTGCATTTTTTATTATGTCTGAAAGTATTTTGTTTTAATTCATTCCAGTAAATTAAATATTTTTAAATCTTTTATTTTTGATATGCTCGCGCCCCCGTCGTAAGGTTATCGCGCCCCTCAGGAGGTTCGCTCCACAGTTTGAGAAACACTGGATTACAGCAAATCAAATAAAAGTTTTTTTGTTTGGTTATAGGATCAAAGATAGCTAATTAGGTATTGAAGAAATTTTTATTTTTATGACTTAATATCGCGCGCGCTCGCCTATAAATTATATCAGAGTAAAAGCGCATTTTTATTATGTCTGAAAGTATTTTGTTCTAATTCATTCCAGTAAATTAAATATTTTTTAAATCTTTTATTTTCGATATGCTCGCGCCCCCGTCGTAAGGTTATCGCGCCCCTCAGGAGGTTCGCTCCACAGTTTGAGAAACACTGGATTACAGCAAATCAAATAAAAGTTTTTCTGTTTGGTTATAGGATCAAATCGATAGCTAATTAGGTATTGAAGTAAATTAAATATTTTTAAATCTTTATTCGAAATTTTTATTTTTGATGACTTAAAAGTATCGCTAATTAGGTATTGAAGAAATTTTTATTTTTGATGACGCGCCTAAATTATATCAGAGTAAAAGTGCATTTTTATTATGTCTGAAAGTATTTTGTTTTAATTCATTCCAGTAAATTAAATATTTTTAAATCTTTTATTTTCGATATGCTCGCGCCCCCGTAAATCGCGCCCCCCAGGAGCGCTCCACAGTTTGAGAAACACTGGATTACAGCAAATCAAATAAAAGTTTTTTGTTTGGTTATAGGATCAAAGATAGCTAATTATGTTGAAGAAATTTTTATTTTTGATGACTTAATTCGTTCGCGCTAAATTAAATTATATCAGAGTAAAAGTGCATTTTATTATGTCTGAAAGTATTTTGTTTTAATTCATTCCAGTAAATTAAATATTTTTAAATCTTTATTTTTGATATGCTCGCGCCCCGTCGTAAGGTTATCGCGCCCCCCAGGAGGGCGCGCTCCACAGTTTGAGAAACACTGGATTACAGCAAATCAAATAAAAGTTTTTTGTTTGGTTATAGGATCAAATAGCTAATTAGGTATTGAAGAAATTTTTATTTTTGATGACTTAATATTTTTAAATTATATCAGAGTAAAAGTGCATTTTTTATTATGTCTGAAAGTATTTTGTTTTATTCATTCCAGTAAATTAAATATTTTTAAATCTTTTATTTTCGATCAAAGATAGCTAATTAGGTATTGAAGAAATTCTTTTATTTTTGATGACTTAATATCGCTCGCGCTCGCCTTTTTAAATTATATCAGAGTAAAAGTGCATATTATGTCTGAAGAAATCTTTTATTTTTGATATGCTCGCGCCCCCGTCGTAAGGTTATCGCGCCCCCGGAGGGCGCGCTCCACAGTTTGAGAAACACTGGATTACAAAATCAAATAAAAGTTTTTGTTTGGTTATAGGATCAAAGATAGCTAATTAGGTAAAAAATTTTTATTTTTATGACTTAATATCGCGCGCGCTCGCAAATTATATCAGAGTAAAAGCGCATTTTTTATTATGTCTGAAAGTATTTTGTTTTAATTCATTCCAGTAAATTAAATATTTTTAAATCTTTTATTTTCGTATGCTCGCGCCCCCGTCAAGTTATCGCGCCCCCAGGAGGTTCGCTCCACAGTTTGAGAAACACTGGATTACAGCAAATCAAATAAAAGTTTTTCTGTTTGGTTATAGGATCAAAGATAGCTAATTAGGTATTGAAGAAATTTTTATTTTTGATGACTTAATTTGAGTAAAAGTGCATTTTTTATTATGTCTGAAAGTATTTTGTTTTAATTCATTCCAGTAAATTAAATATTTTTAAATCTTTTATTTTCGATATGCTCGCGCCCCCTCGTAAGGTTATCGCGCCCCCCAGGAGGGCGCGCTCCACAGTTTGAGAAACACTGGATTACAGCAAATCAAATAAAAGTTTTTTTTGTTTGGTTATAGGATCAAAGATAGCTAATTAGGTATTGAAGAAATTTTTATTTTTGATGACTTAATATCGCTCGCGCTCGCCTTTAAATTATATCAGAGTAAAAGTGCATTTTTTATTATGTCTGAAAGTATTTTGTTTTAATTCATTCCAGTAAATTAAATATTTTTAAATCTTTTATTTTCGATATGCTCGCGCCCCCGTCGTAAGGTTATCGCGCCCCCCAGGAGGGCGCGCTCCACAGTTTGAGAAACACTGGATTACAGCAAATCAAATAAAAGTTTTTTTGTTTGGTTATAGGATCAAAGATAGCTAATTAGGTATTGAAGAAATTTTTATTTTTATGACTTAATATCGTGCGCGCTCGCCTATAAATTATATCAGAGTAAAAGCGCATTTTTTATTATGTCTGAAAGTATTTTGTTCTAATTCATTCCAGTAAATTAAATATTTTTAAATCTTTTATTTTCGATATGCTCGCGCCCCCGTCGTAAGGTTATCGCGCCCCTCAGGAGGTTCGCTCCACAGTTTGAGAAACACTGGATTACAGCAAATCAAATAAAAGTTTTTCTGTTTGGTTATAGGATCAAAGATAGCTAATTAGGTATTGAAGAAATTTTTATCTTTGATGACTTAATATCGCGCGCGCTCGCCTATAAATTATATCAGAGTAAAAGTGTATTTTTTATTATGTCTGAAAGCATTTTGTTTTAATTAATTCCAGTAAATTAAATATTTTTAAATCTTTTATTTTCGATATGCTCGCGCCCTCCTCGTAAGGTTATCACGCCCCCCAGGAGGGCGCGCTCCACAGTTTGAGAAACACTGGGTTACAGCAAATCAAATAAAAGTTTTTTTGTTTGGTTATAGGATCAAAGATAGCTAATTAGGTATTGAAGAAATTTTTATTTTTGATGACTTAATATCGCGCGCGCTCGCTTATAAATTATATCAGGGTAAAAGTGCATTTTTTATTATGTCTGAAAGTATTTTGTTTTAATTCATTCCAGTAAATCAATTATTTTTAAATCTTTTATTTTCGATATGCTCGCGCCCCTCTCGTATGGTTATCGCGCCCCACCAAGGGGGGGCACGCTCCACAGTTTGAGAAACACTGCTGTATGTTTACATCCATATTTGTGGAAGTGTTACAAATGGTCTCCAAATAATAGAATAAAATCATTTGCATTTAACAACTGATTCAGATTAACCAGAGGATATATTTTATTTCAGAAAAAAACCGCCGTTGACAATTTGGGTATACAGAAGCATGGAATCAGCGCCGCAATCGAAACTTACCACCAATTCTTTCCAACATTAATAATGCATTACAAAGCAAGACGTTTTACAGTCCTTTAAGATTCTAATCGTTATGTTCACGATTCCATCCAAAAAGCTACAACCGAAGACGTTGTAAGTAAGGGCACTCGTATAAAATTTTCTACTTCCATGTCCCATATTTCACTGCAATGTCTTCTCGAACAAATCAGTCGTAAGTCCCACGCAGAACGTTTCTATTATTTTATGCAGTGTTGCTTGTGTGATAATAATGTTTTCCTTACTTAGACGTTGTTTATTTTGGTAATCAAGCCAATGTGGTCAGTCACTGAGTTTTCCATAGTAGGATGTAATGTTTAAAATTATATATTCTGAGAATGCTCTTTGTGATGGGGCTTTATCGTGTCTTGTAACTAATCCGCTTGGGGAATCTTTGGGACCAGAATGGCATTTCAATCCAACCTTCTCAAGAAGAAAACACGATATGCAGATTAGAGAATAGATATATAAAGGAGTTTTAGCATTCGCGAGTTAGTATTACATATATATATATATATATATATATATATATATATATATATATATAGAAGTCGTGTATATGCATATATATCATGTTTTGGAGAAATTCTTGGATTGACAGGAGAAATACAACTGGCAGCCGTTTGTCCTATTATATTTTATTTCAATATTCAATAAAGAAGTCTGCACTACAAGCCATGACAAAAACGAGAGCTTTTTCAGCTTTGATCAGCAGCGAGTGAGTCTTTAGTACACGTGTCTTCTTTAAGTCCGGCGAAAGTAGAAGTCAAAGTTCCTATGCGGGAGGTGGGTTGAGTTCTCCTGGTAAGACGTTTACCCCAACTGACACTTGAGAGGGTGGGGATTCATCATATACATATATATATGTACATATATAGAAGCCGTAAAAATGAATAGAAGCTGGATCAAGCCAGATAATAATATATATTGAAGAAGAATATTAAAAGAATAGAATACACAAGAGGAGGGCACACATAAAGCTTGGTTGCTGATTGCCGTGTGATATCGGTAAGAGATTGATTATTAAAGTTTAATTATAGAACGGACTCTAGCTAGTTAAGGAATCTACTATAGATAAAGATTCGGAGGTTAGTTTATCATATAGATAGTGAGTAGGATTTCAGGCGCTGTTTTAACTTAGTTTTGATAATTACGTCGTGTCGTTCCTGACCGTTTTCTTTTAGTAAGACTTGTGTTGCATTGATTAATATACATTGAGACGATAATAAATTAGGTTTATTATGGAAAGTTCGAGTGGTCAATTATAAATTCCTACAAATCTAGGATACGTGGATGAAGAGAATATACCCCAGAGCAGGGGGTATCACATCTTGGCATTGCAATTCAAAAATGTGCTCCTGAAGAATTTTTGTAATTGACTGCACCACGCTTCTTGCCCCAACTAGCGAGTTCAAAATCTGTTTATTCCAGTCGTACAGCCTTAATCCTGTCAAAAACTTTTCCCATTAATCATTTGAGTACAAACATAATCATTTATGCATTTTTACGATACTACTGCCATCTGCATACTTTTTAATTGCTATCCAATGAATTTTGATACTTCAGTATAAATATATATATAGAGAGAGATAATGAAATGTGTACGTTTTATGTAATTAAAGAATAAGAATTTACATCATATTCATAATAAGTGATAAAATGTATAAAATGTTTTTAAAAACATTTATGTAGAATATTATTCTTTATTGACTTTTTTAAGTTAATTTACCCTATTTTCGATGTATGTTACTAAAATAGCTATTAAAAATTAGTATTCATGTATTTCAAGAACAGTAATTTCAAAAATGCAAACCTAAACACTTTTAACTTTTTATATGGGACCTTCAAACTTGGATTAACTGGTAAGAAAACCTCTCCTTTCACTTTAATTTTATTTGTTTTTTATTACTTTCTTTAGAAAATATAAAGAATATTTCATGATCTGAAGAAAAGAAAATACTATTCCTATTACATAACAAGTTATAAGTTTTTACTTTTTGAGCATTTTTTCTCATATAAATGTTTTTTTCTCAAAACGACAAAAGCATCGATCTATATGTATTTTTTTTCATAACGTCAAAAGTCACGAGCTTTCAGTTTCAAAGTGAATTTAATCAAAATCTCAAACTATTTTTAATAATAAAATGGTCTTAAAACGAATTTTGAAATCAAAAAACTGATTTAAGATTAATCTGACCAAATAATTTTAATGTCTTCCAATGAATAACAAGATAAGATGAATATATAATAAATATGTTCAGAAAGAGTGTATAAGTATGTAAATGTTATATATATATTACAAAAAAGTCATTGTTTCGGTAACTGTTTATATTATTGTTTCATAACAGTTTTTTTTTTTGCATTTGAACATTTTCTTCTATTTTACCAACGTTTGTCCTTTGTAAATACCCCATAAAAATCTGTTTTTGTTATTCTTTTTTTTAAATTAACGTAATTAAAATATTTCTTAAGTTATGAATAACAATTCAAGATCCTTAGTATTCAATTATGCTTTTCAGGTACCGACACTTCTTACGGGAGCTGCTATCTTGGTACTAATTATAGCTGTGGTATGTGCTATCCAATGTAAAAAGTACCATAAAACACTCAATGTGCCTAATCCAGGAGTTTCACCATTACTGTTCTTTTGCCCTCAGCAACGGAGAAGGCTTCTGAGAGAAAGAATTCCTTTGACTCCCCCACAAATAATTATGAACCCTAATTATTCCAAAGACAGTAACAATGAAGAGTACGGCATTAGTAAGTAGTATAAAGTAGTATAAGGAAATACTATAAAGCTTATTGTTTTAAACTATAAATATCTTGCAAGTTCTATTTCAGTCTCAGTTGTTAGCAAAAGAGCTTTCATTTTTAATGTCAGCATTTGTAGTGCTTCTTCAGCGTGGAATTAATTATAAATACAGTAACTTAACAAAATGTTACATTCTGAATACTTAAATTCAGAATAATAGCTAAATTAATGCACGATCAGAGTAATAAATCTCAAAAACAACATATTATTTATTCAATCTGAAAGGAGAAAGCTGTATAACTTTTTGTTTATGAAGTTTTTTCTATTTTAAATATTTTTGCTAACAGAATCTAACTCTTTAGTATACGATAAATTATATTAGGATGTAGTGACCATCTAACAACAAAATTAAAACTTTTAAGAAAAAGCTGATACTTTGACAAATTGAATTAATTAAAAGCGATTCGGGCTTATTTTCGTGCGTTTTTTTTCGGGAGAGGGGGGGTCCATAAGTAACAAAAGATAATTCATCAGCACATACCTTTCGTGCGACTTAAAAAGCATCATTCTCTGATATAAGATAAAATTGGGAGGACACTGACAATCATTTTCCAGTTAATGAATTAGAATGAATGCGAGATCAGTTTTCATTTCATTTTTCCTAATTCTAACATTCTTTCAAAAGAAAAAGTACAGTTAATTGATGTTTCTAGCGACGTCACTCTGCAATTAAATCTATGTCTTATCAAAATATTTCATTACTGATTTCAAAATGAATATATCTAACTAAAAAAAACTAACTACTATTTAATGGGAGGAGACATGCATCAATCTTCTTATGTGAAAACAGCTTTTCAAAAAAAGGTGTCAATAAAACAAAATATTGGATTCAGTTGGATGATCCCAAAGCCTTATAACGGTAAACAATTTCCAATATAGATCCGAATCTAAGAACAACCATGAGATCTTTACAAGCGCACATTTCACATTCAATTCTTATAATGTTAACGCTTTTAAAAGTACACTGCTCGACAGTGAAAATGCAACACCAAGAAGCAGTGGTTCGAAAGGGATCAAATTTAGGGAAAAGACAGAGACTGCAAGGAACAATAATTGATGTTTATTTCGAACCGGTATTCAGGTTACACAATAAGCACGGCATCGACTCAGTAGGATGTAGAACCACCGCGATGCACAAAGAAACACGTCTAGGTACAGAGTCAATAAGAGTGCGGATGGTGTCCTGAGGGATGGTTCTCCATTCCCTTTCAACCATTTGCCAAAGGTGGTCGTTCGTACGAGGCAGGGGCAGAGTTTGAAAACGGCGTCCAAGGACATCACACACGTGTTCGATTGGTGAGAGATCAGGAGAGTACGCTGGCCACGGAAGTATCTGTACACCTCGTAGAGCATGTTGGGAGATGCGAGCAGTGTGTGGGTGGGCATTATCCTGCTGAAAAATAGCATTGGGCAGCCCCTGAAGGTAAGGGATTGCCACCGGGCTCAGCACATTCTTCACGTAGCGTTGGGCATTTAAAGTTCCCTGAACACGCACTAGAGGTGACGTGCTATCATACGCAATAGCGCCCCAAACCATGATGCCGCGTTGTTGAGCGGTAGGGCGCTCCACAGTTACTGGCGGATTAGACCTTTCTCCACGGCAACGCCACACTCGTATGCACTAACTATCATTGAAAAATAGAAGCGTGACTCATTTGAGAACACGACGTTTTGCCATTCCGTCATCCAAGTCGCTCTAGCCCGGCACCATTCCAAGCGTGCACGTCTACGCTGTGGAGTCAATGCTAGTGTTCTGAGCGGACGACGTGAGTGCAGGCCACTTTCAACCAATCGACAGGAAATGGTTCTGGTCGATATTGGAACATCCAGGGTGTCTTGCACATGCTGAAGAATGGAGGTAGACGTGGCTGGCGGGGCTGCCACCGCTTGCGGCGGATGCGCCGATCCTCGCTTGCTGACGTCACTCTGGTTGCGCCTGGACCCCTCGAACGTGCCACATTTCCCTGCGCCAACCATCTTCGCCACAGGCGATGCACCATGGACACATCTCGGTTGGTATCAGCTGCAATTTGACGAAACGACCAACCTTCCCTTCTCAGCCCGATCACCATACCCTTCGTAAAGTCGTCTGTCTGCAGGAAATGCCTCCGTTGACGGCAGCCTGGCATTCTGTGCTATACACGTTTCCTGTGACACAAGACAAAAATTTTACAATTACTTTCAGCTGAGAAATCACGGAACGAAGTTGGCCATTCGCCAACTTCTTTTCCCTTTTATCGTTCGCCACGTGCGCAGTAAAGCTACGCATTTAACATCATTAGCATAACTCATTGACGTCAGTCTAACCTGAATTTTGCCATAAATTTCTGACCACTCCTTGGTGTTGCATTTTCACTGTCGAGCAGTGTACATTAGAGGGCAAAACTCAAGCAACAAATGCATTTTTAATATATATATCAGAAAAATTCTTAACAAAGGCCTTTTGTGACAATATAGTGAAAAGACAACTCAGTAGAAGCTGATGCATATGTGAATATCTTCGTTATGACATTAGAGGAATCATCACGGCATGCAAGTGCGCAAGATGAACACGCTCAGTGCTAAGGCAACTTAAGAAAAAAGAGTATGTGTTCATTTATAGAGATTTCAATTTAGTGGATATAAAATCATTCGCTCATAATGACTACAAGAAACGCATATACATGTAGTAGAATAAGCAAGAATCTTGAAAGGGCATGGTTAGTTCTACGATCATTACACAAGAGTTTTAATATGTCAAAAGTGTTGCTTAAAAAACTTAGAAAGTACAGGCGCTGTTGTAGGAAAGTTTTTCTGTGATCAGACCCAGAAAAACAACTGCAACTGACCGGTACATTAATCTACAATCTAAAAGAGAGTGGAACTAGACATTTGGTAAATTGTTCAACAACTACGTACGGCAAAAGGATGACATGTATGATTAATGATTGTACGCAGACGTCTGTATAAAGCTGGCCTATTTGCTCGAGGCCCTTAATACAGCATACCGTTAACAGAAGCACATCGACAGCACCTTTTACATTGGTGTCGAGAACATAAAGACTAGTCATCAATGCAGCCCTGTTATGTGTACTGATGAGAGTCCTTTCAATCTGAGCAATGATTCTACACACCATTTGATATGGTGGGAGACTGGGACGCAGTTTCATTCTACTAAGGTCGTCATAAAATACTGGTTGGGTGGACCTGGAGTGCTTGTGAGGGGATGAATTAAGTTAAATCGATGGACGGAAAACCATAATTTGGATAACTTCTCACTTACATGAGATTGTTGATGCGATGAGACTGCCTCCCTCCGCATGAAACTATTCATAGCGAATATCAATGGCTGATTAACTAGGCGCGAACTGTAAATATTAAACACCAAAAGTTAAGTAGTTTTTGTCATCTCTCTGTAGTGCGAATATTTTACGTAACATGTTGCCACAAACTTCTAGAAAATGAATTGCCGGCAGAATGGATATATACGCCAATGTAATCCTCAGATTTAAATCTTCTCGAACATAAGTGGGTTGCTTTAGGGAGATACCTGGCTGTAAGATTGTATCCTCTGAAGAACACCAGATACCGTAACAGATGCTCGTTAAAGAGTGGAAACTCTTACCTCAAGAACTACTGGAAATTTGGTATTGAGTATGAACAGATGGTGTTTAGCATCCATTGTAATTAGGGAAGGTCATTTCTCTTACTAAGGGACATTGGTTTGCTGTTCTCCCTCATGGCTGGGCAATGTTTTTACAACACCAATCTGTCAATGAAGAGTTTCTTTGTTTTGCTTCAAAATGTACATACATGCACAATTCATTTTTCTCGACTGTAGTGCTTTCATCGACCCGTAATAGCTCCATTAAGAGTCTGTAATGTGAATTTAACTAGAATTTTTTAAAAATTCATATTATTTTCAGAGTTACCACCAATTGAAATACTTATCGGCGGCGTTTTTTTTCTTAAAATTGCTCCCCTCTGTTGTCGTAAAAGATAAATAAACCCACTTCTAATGTATTTCAAAAATTCTAGTTGAGCCTCTGAACAGAGGTCTGAGCTATATACAGGCAAAATATTATTATAATAGAAGCATTTTTTCACAAAAGGTGAAAATTTGGAAAAAATATTATTCTAAGTTAATTTTTTGCCAAAGTATTATATTTAAATAAATTTTTTTTGCTAAAATCTCCTTAAAACAATTTTATGCATGTATTCTAATCTGAGTTACACTAAATATCATGAAAATTATCCATTTATGCGCTTTTGAAAATCAGGGTTCCGAACGTATTCGGATACCTTAATCTAAGAATGGCGTAATAAATCTCCACTATGTACCTTCTGTTTGCAAAAGTTGCTGATATTTTTATATTCAGTCAAGTGTTCAAGGACTTCAAATGACAATTTCACTAATTTTTCTCTCTTATTTTGAGATGAAACGTTATTTTTTATATACTACATGATTTGTATGAAAATGCGTACCCTTCTTATTGTTATTAATTTCTATATATATAGATATTAGTATATATAATTCTTAACCTACAATCTACAGCATTCTGTTCAAAAATTAATGCTGACACTTTAGAGTTTAATTTATTTTAAATCGGCAGGAAAACAAGTTAATGAATTAATATTAGGGCTAAAAAATCTCAAATTAAAATTAAAATTTATTTGTAGTTATTAACGCATGAGTAGCATTAATCTTTTTGCGTGTGTTTTTTTCTGATCCTTAAAAATAATATTTCCTTAGGAAAAAGAAGTCTATGATTTGAGATTTATTGAAAAGTTTATGACTTGGTGTTTTAATAACAAGCTACCTTTAAATCATGTCGGCTTGCTTATTTCTGTTGCCGAAATTTTTAGAAATATATTTTCTACTTCAGTGTAAAAGTATCTATATTCAGTGAATGCGTTTGAAGTTTAAATGGCATATATGTTCCTAGATAGTTAAAAAATATTTTATTAGATAAAAAGTGGCTTTTATATATATATATATATATATATATATCACTGACAGTTAATTAAGTCATGAAAATATACCATTTTCTATTGAATTCAATGAAGCTATTTGTGTGTGTGTGTGTGTGTAATTTAACACTTACCCATCCAATTTCCTCCCTTAGCAATAAAGCTGAAATTGTTGACATTTGTCCAAAAGAAACGCGAAAGAGTTTTGATTTAAAAAAAATATATCCATCATTATATACATATAGAGAGAGAGAGAGAGACAAAGTCGTTGCAAAGTATGATCCGCATTAATACTTAATGAATAAAAAACAAACATTTTTAAATACATTAGAAAGCTCTGCCAAAATTCTGAAATTTTTTATATTATAAACTGTTTACATATTATTTTATAATAGGTTAAATTTCAGAAGATTTTTGTAAAGTATACACTTTTCGAGTATATTTTCGAGTTTACTTTAAGTCAAAGTTATCCGTTTACAGAATAAAGTTATGCCTTAGTCGTAGCAAGGGCCTTTAATGTGATTAAAACTAATATGGTCAACATCATCAAGCCAATTTTCTGTCAGCAATTCGCATACTACTGTCTTTAAAAAAACTAATAAATCTAGCGGGAAAAAACAAGAAAAAATAATTCAAGAATGTTATATATTCTAACAGTATTAATTTCAATATCAAAAGATTATATTAAAAGTATATTTTTTTCACATTTGGCAAATAAAAAAAAGATAAACTCGTTCAGACTTTTTTATACCAAAAAGAGAGTGATAGAAATAAACATTCGGGATATTTTTTATTTCGACTGAATTTTAATATGATACCCTATAATAGTTGGAGGAAAAAACTACCTTGAACTTTTAAATTTCAACATAACAAACCTGTAGATAAAATCTTCTAGAAAAATCCCGATATTTTCACAATTTATATTTATAGTACTAAATGTTGTATTGACATCAATTTAAAAAAAATTTGTTTTTCGAATTAGTTATGAAAGTATAAACTAACAATATTTGTCCTGATTTTTCATAAAATTAAGAATAAAACAGTTCTCCAAGCTAATACAAAAGAAGATGCTTCTCAATAACATTTTAAACAATATTTGGTATAAGAGAAATTTTCATCAATAAAATAACTTAGAGAATAACAGAAGAATTTGGGGCACAGAAAAATCATTTTAAACAAAAGAAATACATAATAATATTTGTATTCAGCAGGAGGGGGGATAAAAAATTGTAAACCCTTAGAGAACGTGAAAAATTACATTTTAAAGACAACAACATGCTTTAAATCCGGAATTCTTGAAGGTTTTAAAAGAGAAGGTAGCATTTTCAGTTACAGAGGATACGTTTTCTGTATAATGTGTTGCATTTTTTTTTAGCGCAAGCACCACACTGCAAGGTTCTATTTAAAGTCTAGATCGATTCAATATAGTGGAAGTAATAGATATATATATTGTTCGAAAGGAGTAGATTAATTGTTGTCAATTACTTCTAAAAGCTAGAACATCTTAATTTGTTACAGATCAACTCTTTTATCTGCCGCATTATGATTTATTGCAGGTTTTTTTTATATATTTTTTTTATTCACTACGTTGAAATTTAAGGGATATACAAGAAAATTATGTTCTAATTTGGGAAATTTAATCCGTTAGGGCTGATTAGTTAACTAAAGATATTCAACTGTAAAATTAATTATGTACACTGTTCACTTAAAATAAACAGTCATATGATTTGCTAAAATCTTCATTCACACATAAAAAAATAAGACACTTACCTTTTGACATTAACTATTTTTTTGCAACAAAAATGACAATCTTCGCAATCCGCTGAAAACGCCGTGAGCTAAAAACGCAATTTCTGCTATAAAACTATTCGTCTTTCCCGCTAAAATGCTTATCATAGAACCCGTGCTGCCATATATCTTGGAAGAGTGGAATTAAAAGAATATACTTGCTAAGTATCGTCAGAGTATTCGTAAAAATGTTTATTCTATGTAATTTTACGGTGAGTTGTACTTAAAAGTAACGTCGGTAGATAAAGGGTTAAAGAAAGAAACTAGCTAAAAATGAATTTTATCAATGAAAAATTAAAATGAAACCATGTTATACCAAGTTCATTATTAGGTGTGAATCTCCTTTCACACAATCAAAAATAATACCTGTTTTCCACTATAAAAAAAAATGTTTATTTTTTGATAGTTATGAAACATTTATATTACCTAGAACTGCAAAATAAAAGTTCAATGGTTGTTTTTAGTGGATTCGAGAATGGCTTAGATTCAGAATTCGGTCCGATATAGCAATTAGTTAAAAATACATTAATTAAAACTAGTTTTAATAACCAGTTTTTGGTGCCAACATTGATTTGTGTGTATTGTTGTAACACTGTTATTGTTACAACAATCACAAAAGTTGGCGTCGAAAATCAGTTTTCAGCCAAAATGGAATTTCATGGCGTTGCTCTATTGACTGTATTAATTGACTTCGTTTAAAAAATAAATTCTTTTAACATGTGATTAACTTGAAATATGTTTTTAAAATCTCAATTTCTACAGTGTTTTAAATTTTTCTAATTTAAATTCCTAAAAAAAGATAAAACTATTTTTCAAGCAGATTCGTACATTTTTTAACCTTTTCCAACGCTACCAAGTTAATTTGAAACAAAATATTGTAAAAATTTAATTAGAAAAAAAATTCTGCTTTCTTTATACATAAAATATTTTTAAAGAAGATGTATTTTTTCCGTCAGGGAGCCGTAAAAATACAACGAAAAAAATTGGGGAAAATCACCAAATGCCAGTAAAATCTAATTATGTACGGTAAAACAAAAGAAGCAGCAGATAACGCACGTAAGCAGATAAGAGATTTTTCTGTCAGATAAAGATGTTTTCTTTTTAAATGTTTTTTTTTCTTTTATAATGTTTGTAAATCATGAATTTTCCAGTAGTTTTCCAAATCCAATTTATAAGTTTAAATTTTAAGAAAGTAGTCATCGTTTCATGTACAAAATAATTAATACGATCTTAATTTTTAATAATACATCGCAACTGATAGTTTTCTTTTAGAGAAATACTTTACTGAAAAACCTTAAAATATATAGGAAAAAGCTGCTCTGCTTTTATTAAATCTTTTTTTATACAAGGAATGTAAACAATTTTTTAGGCTTTCCCCCCATAGGGCTCTTTTCAAGTTACATCTATTTAATCTAAAAATCAAACATCCAGATAAAAGAAGTCGTTTCATAGCTAACGGTAAACATTTTTTGATTCATTATTTAACGAAAACTGATATGAATTAATAATTTTTTTAAGAATTACACTTATTTTGCGTTTTGTTATTTATTAATAAATTATTTATTTAATAATAAATTCGTACATTGTCTGTTTTCTTGAGAACAAAACTGGATTAGCTTTGTAAATTTTTAATCGAAAATAGAAATTTGAAAAAAAAAAGATCTTATTCCTCTCGGTTTAAAAAGGGTTTTGATACTTGAAAAAATCCATACAACGCTTGGCTGAACGAAGGGAAAATAAATCTGTCGGGCTAAGAGAAAAAGTGGAAGAATTTCTGAAAACGGAATTTAAATGGCATAAAAATAGAAATCCCTCACATCGCTCAGTAACACATACACAGAAATACTATTGTCCAGAAAGAAAGGGAAAATTTCCATGTGGTGATAAAGTTGTCTCCACGGAAACAGCCCTTGCAACGCTGAGCTAAGTTGCAAAGAAACAGTCCTGCACCGTCAGGACAAAGATGTGGAAGAAACTTCGTAAAAGAGTATTTTAATGGCATTAATAAAGAAATCACGGGAGTTCTGAAGGGAAGGAAAGTCTTCCAAGGCATAAAGCTGTACTCTTGAAGAAGCCCGTGCAACGCCGGGCCATCCATCTAGTTAATGTATAAAATATTATTACATATATCATAATTTTTTTCGCTATGTGTGTTGCTTACTTACTAACACAAATGTTATAATTATTACACTCTTAATCTTTTTCATTCCCTGTTTTAAAACTTGTAAGGGTGTTTTAGACACAGAAAAGTTTAAATAATACAATTTATTTCTTGTTCTGTAACAGAGAACGTTTTCAATCTTTTTGTAAACGTTATCATTAATATTTATTTTATTAATAATATAATACGTTTGATGTCATGTTAATAATTCAAAAAATGTTCTACATTTCTCAACATCTAGAAAATTTCTCAACATCTTTTTTCTCTCTTTGTGAATAACATTTCTCCGTGCATTACAATGTCCATGAAAGGAAAGAGTAGTTATTTTGATGCTTTATATTTTACCATCAAGCAATATATTTCGTTCTTAAATGAGATGTGCATGTAATAATAGCCTCAGGAAAGGTAATGTGCATTTCATTATGTCATACTACAACATATCCTGCATTGAAATCGTTTCGTTTCAAATGGGACTTTACGGATTCGGCTTGTAAATACGCTTAATGTAAAGCACTGCACGTATATACAGGTATCAATCCTCAACTATTCAACAAGATTATTGGAGCCAAATGTCTAGCTGAACTACCAAAAATTAACAGTTAATTAGAGTGGAACTTTTCGAAAATTTCTGGTGGAAGATTTTAAGTTAATGCATTTCATCAAAATATATGATTGATAATATCATTGAATTTCTTGAATATTTTAATTTTGATTATAAATAAATAAACGTGTTTTGATTTCGAAAAAATGATAACTAAGGGCAGTATGTCTGGATTGGAGAGTCTACAAGTATTATGATGATGTAGAAAAATTCAGAGAGCAAGAATAAATTATGAAATGGAAAGTATGCAATTATGGAAATGCATGAATGAGTAGAAACTTTTAAGTTTTACATCGTAGAGAAAATAACGGTACATAAGATATATGTAGGCATTCTTCAAAAGGAGAAACGGGATCAAGTACAGTACAAATGAGTAATCAGAATATTTAAGTTTTGCAGAAGATAATATTATCCGAAATATATGCATTTAATTCTCTAATCTTAGGGTTTGTACAATATTTTGATTTATTTAGTACATGTCTAAAAGGAACATCCATGAATATGCAGCAACTCTGAGAATTCAAAATAAATGCAAAACAACACCACTTGAACAAAAGTAAAAATATTAAAAAAGAGGCACATTCTCCAGAAGTCCAAGATATTTCATCAATTTAATGCTCAAATATATGAAGAGCATTATAAAAATGATCAAAATAATGCATATGAAACATTAACATTGACATATATTAAATTTCTAACTAAAAATATTAATATTAAACTAATATTATATATTCAAGTTAATTACTGTCTTAATCCATCTTCTTATACTGCTAATTTTAGACGAATATTTTTTACAACTATAAAATATAATCACTAAATTTCAGGAATTGTTTCTTATTCTTATATCTACTTAAAATGTACACTCATGTCTAAAATTAAGGTGACAAACATAAATTTCGGCATTGTTCTAAATTGCTACCGTTAAAATTAATACAAACATACATACGTGTACATATTTTGAAAAACGGGTCTTATAATAAAAACCTTCGGTTCCAGAAAAGTTGTTAAGCGATAGTTTTTGAAGAACTACTGGAATGAGGTGGTTTAAGCATCTGAGGGTTTTACCTGCAATTTTGGGAATATAACATTAAAACAAACACATTAAAATTGTGATATTCCTCCCCTTGGGAGAATATCTCTCAGAGTGTCAGCGTGAGCTAGAGGTGTAGGATTTACGAAAGAACTAGAAGGAATCATTATCTTAATATGACTTTATTAAGATATTCAACTTAAACCTTTAACAAATTAAATTATAATAATTAATGTGAGAGAATCTACGATGGAAAAATACGCAACACACAATATATATAGATAATAACGACTCAATCTAATTCGGCCCACTATCAATAACTGAACCGCCTAAACTCGATTCTAATTCGATTACTGATTCTAATATTAAATAGTCAATCCTACCTTGTTGCAGTTTGAAGAATCAATCAATATTGTCCTATGGTCAATCTTGCCTTTATTTTCATGCACTGGTATGCAACTTGAATTTCATAGATTCAATCACTTATAACTTTTAACTACCGCCCCGTAAAGCTCATTCAGATTTAAACCACGATTCCTCTACTGGACATCAACTACCGCCAATTTCCATCCACTATCACAAATTGCCATCAATTGCCATACATGGTCATCAATTGCCATACATTGTCACCAATTGCCCTCTCGTTTACTCTAAGTTCCGATACTTCAAAGCTTGTTAATTTGCATCTTTCATTCACACTTCACTTCTTGGATTTGGTTGGAAAAGAGTTGCCATTAATTCTGGCCCAAAGAACCCAAAGGACATGTTAAAGAAAAGACGCGTGAACCCGTCACAAACTGTTTGCTGTGAGAATGAGTTCTCATAACGGTTTAGATGATTCCTTCGGATGGAGAGCCGTTCGCGCGCTGAAACTGACCAGCATAGGTGCCTCAACGATTACAAGTGGCACCGAAAGTGGTCTCATGTCTGTGGAATCCATTCTAAACAAGTGATACTGTCACCAGAACTGTCGAATACGGCCACCACAGAGGCACGACACCTGCGGAAAATCACCCGATGACATGGGTAGACAACAACTCCTCAAATTGATGTTGTACCTAGAAGAATTTTTAGGCACTCTACAGACTTTTAGCGAAAACTGGCCTTTACTTCCAGTATCCAGTCGTGTATGTCCCTTTGACTACATTAAGTAGGATTGTGGAGCCGAAACTATTGGTAGAGGGCACCACAAGAATGAAGGCGTGTTCTTTTTAGTGATGAGTTGAAATGTATCAAAGTGATTTTTTGATGAGTCTTCGCCTGGAATGAATATGGAGTTCAATTACGTCCCGTCATTGTAACAAAAATCTACAGATTTGGTGACAAAAGAATCCTTGTGAGTGGATCGTAAGCCACTGTACGTAAAGTGATAATTGTAAACTACTGTACGTTTTCCATATGGTTTCTGTCAACTCACAGCGCTATAGGAATGAGGTCCTGGAACCTATGTGAGATTTTTCTGGGTGCTTTGGGACAAGACAATATTTTTATGGATGGTAATGCGTAGCATTGCAGATATCACTATATTAATAAATTTCATGAAGGAGCGGATATTCGCCATATTAACTGACCTTCGAGGTCTTCGGATCTTAATCTTATTGAACATGCTTAGAATGGTCTAGGAAGTACCATTCCTCAGAGTAGCCCCACTCCCAGGACTCGTGCTTTTGGAAGAATGGGTTTTGTGTCGCCCTAAAACATTTATTGAAATTTTAATAAATAGTATAGCAGTTCCTTTTGAGGCCTGTATAGCTGGACATGGTGTGGTCCTCACTTTTTATAAGACTTTCTCCTAGATAAATGCTTTATCTCTGATTCATGATTTTACAATTTTTATATAACCTATACCTAAAATCACAATTAAAATATTTCCCTCGTTGTTATGTTGCTATATTCTTTCTCACGTTGCGATATGTCTCTGTGCCAACTTTCGTGGCAACACAATAAACAGTTTTGAATAGTAATAGCTTTGAATGTTATGGTTTTAAATAAAAAAAAATTTTTTAACTGTATTTCTATACCAATGAAGAGATATTTTATTATTCTTAATGTTTCTATTATTTTCTCCTTTTCCTCTGAGATTTTGGAAAGCATATAACTAATAAAAGGAAAAATTTAGTCAAGTTATAAAATGAAATTTCTCATATCCAGCACAAGATCTTTTATAAAACTTTCTGTGGTTTCTATCTTCTGATATAGATTTCTCTAAAAAATTTTATTCTTTTGGTTTTCGAAATTTATAAATAAAATTTTAGGTATGGGTTTCCCCTTATATTCTTTGCTTAGACATCTGAATTCTTTGCTAGTTGATAGAAGGTTGTGTACAAATCTGAGGCTTTATAATGTTAACGAATTCTTCAATAGGAGTACACATTTCCAATTGTTTATTCTTACCCTTAATGTATCAAAATCAATAGCATGCCATGTATTTTTCAAAAGATAAATAAATAAATCGTCTGGTGTACTTTTTTCTTTTATTTGTCGATATGTAACGTACTTATTTTGGTTATTTTCTTTATTATTTGCAGGCGACTTCGAGATTTACAAAACAATTTATTAAAATTCTTACTTTTGTCTGCTACAGTAGAATTAAGATTTTCTAGCTGTATGCAGTGTGAAAAAAGAAACAATTTTAAATGAAGTATATGAAACTGATTTTCTATCAATCAAACACGTATGGAAATTTTATTTTAGTTTAATTAAATATGAATTTATTTAAATGTGTACAATAATTTAGCATTTCCCAATATCCTTATATTTAAGCTTTTAGCTCGTGGTGACCTGGCGCTTTGAAAAGATCTTCTGTAAATCTCAATTACGTAGTCTCAAATACTTGTGGGGTTTCCTTAGTCCAGTGTTTCTCAAACTGGGGGGCGCGGTACTCCTGCGACGGGGGTACGAGCATATTAAAAATAAAATGTTTAAAAAATAATTTTTTGGAATGAAGAAAAACAAAATGCTTTCTGACTTAATAAAAAATGCACATTTACACTGATATAATTTATGTATATCATCTGGTGATCATCAAAAATAAAAGATTCCACATCAAACGTTCATTAGCTATATTTGATCCTATAACCAAATAAAAAAAGGTATTTTGTTTGCTTTACTCTAATCACACGATGAGAGATTTTTTTTTTATTCCGTTTCTTTTAACCCCCTTAAATACTACTTTTGACTATCATATATTTGACCTATAAACTTACTGGTATGTTTCACTCCATCTGTTTTTCTTTTAGGAAAGTTGTAAATAATATTTTTCTGTTGCTTTTTTTTCCATGTGAATGAGTTATATGATACATGGATAAGCATAATGAGTACTTTGAAGGATTATTTAGCCAACATATAATGCATAACGGAAAAATTTTTACGCAATTCTTTTTTAGAACTAATATCCATATGTTTTAATGAATGCACTTTTAACACGAGATCGGTTGCGCGATGCACCGAGTCATCTGATGTTCACGAAATCGTTAATTCTGGGAAAACTGTTTATTTGTTACCAATAAACTTGACAGAGTATTCTCAAATAAGACAGTCTTAATGGGAACTAAAATGAATGTATCACATTTCGCCCTCTTTTTTTGGGGATTTGCAAACGTTTTTTTTTTACAATCAAGTTACTAGTTTTGATCGAGTTCCCTGCGCGACCACTTAAGCCGCATGCAGATTTGGAGCATTTTCATTAGTTATATTGGATTTTTTCTCAAAAAATCAAATAAAAATTGAAAAGTCCTTGAAAGTAGGTAAGTATATTTTCTCTTAAGTAAATTATTCGCTGGGATTGTGATTTTTATCGTGTATAGTAAAAATAATTATAAAATAAATTATAGTTTAAAAACAAACTAAAAAAACACGCTTTTATTGTGAATCGAACTAAAAAGTAAAAAAAATAAATATATATATATTACTTAAGGTATCCGACTACGTTCGGAACCGTGATTTTAAAAAAGCGCATAAAAGGATAATTTTCATGATATTTAGTGTCACTCAGATTAGAATACATGCATAAAATTGTTTTAAGGACATTTTGACAAAAAGTTTTTATTTAAATATAATATTTTGGCAAAAAACTTAAAAAATCCTTTTTTCCATATGTTCTCCTTTTGTGAAAAAATGCTTCTATGAGAAGAATATTTTGCCTGCATATAGCTCAGACCTCTGTTCAGAGGCTCAACTAGAATTTTTGAAAAATTCACTTTATTTTCAGAGTTACCACCAACTGAAATAATTATCGGCGGCGTATTTTTCTTATAATTGCTCCCCTCTGTTGTCGTAAAATATAAATAAACCCACTTCTAAGTTATGTATTTCAAAAATTCTAGTTGAGCCTCTGAACAGAGGTCTGAGCTTTATACAGGCAAAATATTATTCTATTAGAAACATTAAAAGTTAATTTTCACAACAGGAGAACATTTGGAAAAAAAAGATTATTCTAAGTTAATTTTTTCCCAAAATATTATACACTGGCCTCAAAAAGTTAAGGTACAACATGTTTTTCGAAGCTCACCATAAAAAAATGGCAGTAACAATAAAATGCATAGTTTACATGAATGATAATAACGAACTTTAAAAACATTAATGCAAAAACGATTGCTACAACTTTTATTTTATAGAAAAGAACGTATATTTATGAGTGAGAGAAAAATATGCAAATATCAAGCTTTCGTACTTTTGTGTGTAAGTTGTGTTGATTTTCAACAGTTGTTGGCAGTTTCGGTGACAATAGTCAATAGAGTTTAGAAAATGTCTCAAAGACGTCGTTTACCCAATTCGTTAAGGTGGCGGGCAGTTGGATGAATGGAAATGGGATTGTCGCAGGCTGATGCTGCTAGACGTCTCAATGTGTCTCGTAGTGTTGTTCAGCGACTTTGGGATTAATACCAATCCGAAGATTCTGTGTCCAGAAGACCTGTTCCAGGCCGACCACGAGCTACAACACCTGCAGAAGACCGTTTTCTAGCTCTTTCGGCACGAAGGAGAAGAACCACTACTGTGCCGCAGCTCGTTGCAGACCACTTTCAAGCATCAGGAAGAAGAATCTCCGCTACTACGGTGCGAAATCGTCTTCACAATGCAGGTCTGTAAGCAAGAAAACTAGTTGCGTGCGTTCCCCTCAACGGACGACAGCGAAGGAACCGCTTATGCTGGGCAAGAGAACATGTTTCTTGGACGCAGCAACAATGGGCTTCTGTGCTGTTCACAGAAGAGTCCAGATTTACAATGGAGAGTGATTCAGGGCGTCTACTGATCTGGAGGGAACAGCGCACTAGATACCATCAATCCAACACTGTTGAAAGACACAGTAATAGAGGTGGTGGAATCCTGGTTTGGGCAGGGATCTCGCTCGGTGGCCACACTGACCTGCATGTGTTCCATGGAGGAACCGTAACTGGTCTTAGATATCGGGATGAGACTCTTGATCCATGTGTCCGCCCATATGCTGCTGCTATTGGTAACGACTTCATTCTGATGGATGATAATGCACGACCTCACCGAGCTCGGATTGTTGAAGAGTATCTGGAGGATCACGTTTTGGAAAGAATGGAATGGCCAGCTCTATCTCCAGACCTGAATCCGATAGAACATCTTTGGGACTATCTTGGCAGAGAGGTTGCTGCTTTAAATCCTCCTCCAAGGTCGTTACATGAGCTGAAACAAGGCTTACTCTGTTAGAACCCATTTTTGTATTGTTTTTATGCCATTTTACCACATAACACTGTGATGGGCTGTTTTCTCCAAGAATGGACTTTTCCGCAGAGATTGCTTTTTTTGTTATAAATCGTTTTTGCAATACACTTATACAAATTTCTATGACGCATTCAATAAAAAACTATTTAATGCACATATCCTCCAAATTTTTTGTTTCTACATTCATTCATTTGCAAATTAGACACAAAAACCCGGTTGTACCTTAACTTTTTGAGGCCAGTGTATTTAAATAAAAAATTTTTTTGTCAAAATGTCCTTAAAACCATATTATTCATATATTCTATTCTAAGTGACACTAAATATCTTGAAAATTATCCATTTATGTGCTTTTGAAAATCACGGTTCCGATAGTAGTCGGATACCTTAAAAGTAACATATACAAAATTTAACATTTACAAATTTATTTTGTTAATTTGTACCGTTTATAATTATGATCGTATTGTAGCCTTAGCACCCCCCAAAGTGCATTATTATTGCATTCATTACATTAGTATTTTGGGGGGGGGAGGGCGCGATAAAAATTATGATTGAAAATTGGGTCGCCAGTAGTTAAAGCTTGAGAACCACTGCCTTAGTCCCATCTGCTGTAAAATACATTTTAAAGTACATTTACACTGTCTAGGAATTTTAATATAGCACGCTCATATATCGTTGAGGAAATTAAAAATAAATTTTTAAGATGTATATATCTTACAAAACTTTTTTGCTTTTTACCCAAACTATCACAAATAAACTATTAAACTGAAAATATTTTGTCTGATTAAAGCTCTGATTTCATCATTAATATTTATTCAAAATTAAAAAATAGCTTTTTAAAGAGAAAATTTGAAATTCTCTATAAAAGACGCTTAAATTGCCTTACGGCAATCTATTACTTTAAAAAGAGTCTACATATAATGTACCAGGCCCTGATTTCAAGACAATTCTCTAAATTGGTATTCATAAACAATAGTTTTGAGACTTTTGGATTTGTTTTACCTATTATTCTGTTTTTAAACTACCGGTATGGTTTTTGTTGAAAGTTTGTATGCATACTGTTTTAGATTTATAATTCTTGAAATTTGAAATTCATTATTTCTCTATTATGGCTTTAGTTTTCTGTTACACTTAAATATATATATATATATATATATATATATAATACTCATTGGGAAGAAATCCCAAAACCCCTAAGAATTGTAATTTTTTAATTTTTAAATTATTTATTTTAACCCTTTAAATGTATGTCCGTACGCTGTACGGGCACTGATATCTTCTTTTTTTTTCAAGCTTTTATTTGCATATATTTCTAATTCTCATATTGAGATTATTAGTGTTGGTGTTTTTAAGAGATTAAGTTTGTTCAAGGTACTGAAATACTTCTTATCCGGGATTTTCTTTGAGGTGAAAGCGGTGATTTTTCATTAAAGGCAGGCATTTAGATTCCTGAAAATATTCGATAAGGAACAGGGATTGACAAGGCAGTGTGCAATTGTTTCTTGAGAATAAATGAAAAAGGAAAGGTAATCGAAAGAAGCCGATATTATCTTTGTCCCTATTCTAATGTAAGCATATGAGCATGTATATATATGTGTGTGTGTGCCTTTGCATATATGTATATGTGCATATATGCAGGTGTGGGTGCATATATATGTATGCAAACCCTGTCAAAATCCTCAACAATTTGAAAAGGATGTACGAACATGAAATTTTCTTATAAGTATGAGAGAAATTCTTTTAAGATGTAAGAAACATGTTTCATACCCTGCAAAGTGTACTTATAAAAAGCAAACATTAAGAGGGTTTTGTGTTCCACAATTATAAAATAACAAATAGTGAGAAAACTTGAATTGAAATTTGAAAATTAAAATAAAATTCTATCATTTTCTCATTCTGTGTGCGTTGAATATTATTCGTAGTTATATGCAATAAAAACATGTGCCTGTTCTTGGAACATTCTAGGGCAAAAGAAAATTGACCGTTAGTCAAAAATTTGTCGTGATAGTAGTATTTTCAACTCAAAGAATTTCATTTATTTGAAACATATTAATTGATGTCTTACTTAAATTTATTATGTGTTCCTTAACAATAGAAATATTATAGGCAACACATTTTTATCTCATTTTTTTGAAAAAAAAAATGCTAAATTGTTAAAGAACTGAATTAAACGTCGTGCTCTAAAATAAATATTGTATTAAATCATTTTGCACTGTAATTTTTTATAGCGAAATGTTTCATTTTATACCTATGTGTCTTTGAACAAACTTCATTGATTAAAAATGCGATAATTGTCGCTCTATTTTTCCAAGCTTAGGCATTAGTGGATTAAATGTTTAAAAATGCGTATTGCTGTATAATAAAAAAAAATCCGTTTTGCATAAATTGCATGCAATTATTGAATTCTTGAAGGAGAATTAATTACCTAATGAATCCACGTTTTAGAGTAAAAAAATATAATTAAAACTATTTTACTTCAGCTACACACTTTATTAAATATCTCTATTTTAACGCTTTGAAAAATTTATAAATGGAATACCATTTTCTTTTAATTGTATTCGAATCCTCAACCGAATTTTTAAATGTCATATGTGTAGTATTTTTAAATTTGAATAAAATTATAATAATTTTTTAAAAAATTTAAAACACACACACACACAGGCTCTTGAAAGATTTAAATTGAAATCAGTTGCTGAATTTGTTGGAAATACTTGTATTAAGGATTAGGGATAACAGAACCAAATTTTAGAGATTAACACCTCTTTTGCATCACCATTGTAAGCATTCATTTTGCATTGTTGACTCATTTCGTGTATGTATATGTGCAGGAAAAAAATTAGCTTATTTGTGATTTTCTATTAAACTTAAAGGGAAATCCTACAGTACAAAAAAATTCATAGATAAATAAAATACTGTCGGACCTCTACATAACAAAATCGCTAAATTCCGAAAAAAAGATCGTATATAGGAAATTTGTTGTATAGAGGTTTACTTTTCACACACACAATTTTCTTTATAAACCCCATGAAACAAATTTTAAATTCACAAACAATATACATTAAAAAAATAATTTTATTCGCAAATTTTTGTATCTTAATATATATTTATTTTATAAATCTTACCTATAAAAAAAAAACAAAGAACGAAAAACTTCAAGGAAAGTTTCTTGACGCCTTCATCCACTTCCTGAAGAAGGAATTTTTTTTCATGCTCATTCACTTACGTTTCGGCACTTTCAAGATACAAAAAACGAAGTTACTAGTACGAATGATCAATACTACAAATAAACGGAGACTAGTACAAGGACATGGGGACACGATACGACTCCAAAGAGGGTGAAAGGGGATATGGAATATTTTTTTAGTGGACTGGAGGTTTTAGGTTGCACTTTTTGGATGAAACGCCCGGAATACTATTACTTTCAGGGAAATAGCCCCTAATAAAACAAGTTCAAGATTTATGACAACTATAAAATGTGTTAGAAGAGAGAATAACTTTAAATGTCCAGAAATACTTTAAAAATAGGGGAAAAAATTGAATCACCAAAAAAAAAGCTGGAAAAAAATGAACTTCGCTGTAGGGAGGTTATTTTATGAAGAAATCGTGAAATGTGTTCCTGGTTCTAGGAAAAAGTTCGTTATATAGAGTAACTAGCTGGTATACCCGTTCTTCGCACGGATGAACTAAAAAATTTAACAACACAGATTGAAGGATAAAGAAGTTTTTAATGAGTTAATTTTACGTGAATTTCAAATTAAACTAAAAAAAGATTTTTGCGTATCTCCTCTAAACAAAAAAATAAATAAACAAAAACACCTTTGTTAAATTTTAAGTATGTAGATCTAATAGCTGATAAAAAGGATTTTTTTTATTTATAACTCCCCGTAACACTCTTGAGGGTCGATTTTTGAAAATACCTCCCTAAGCTGATCTCTGCTGTGCAAAAGTAACACATTGTTAAAAGTTTTGTGTAATGAACGCCTTAAATAGTGTAAATAATTTGTATCTGAAAGTGTAATACATTAATGTTACTTTCTGTTGTATTTATTTTATGTAAATAATGTAATATTCGCAAGCAACGTTGTTTCTTAAATTATAATGACAATTCAATGAAAAACATAGCGAAATCTTAACGATAGAGTCAAGTTAGCAAATGTCTAGCTACTTTCATAACTCGAGCTTTATTAGAAATTTGTAAGACCCGCCGTGTAGGAACACGATGCACGTTAATACTTTATCCACCGCTTTACGATTTAATGCAGTTTTTTTCATACAATATATATATTTTTTTTGGATCACTACATTGAAAATTAAGGGATATACATAGACAAAATACTCCGATTTGGGAAATTTAATCCATTATAGCTAATAAATTAATTAAAGATATTCCACTGTAAAATTAATTGTATACACCGTTCACTTAAAATAAATAGTCAAATCGTTTTCTAAGGTCTTATACCAACATACAAAAACTTAAGACAAATAAATTTTGACATAAACTATTTCTTCGGAACAAAAATAATAATCTTTGCAATCACCTGAAAACGCCGTCAGCTGAAAACGCAATATCTGCTACAAAACTATTCGCCTTCCCCGCTAAAATACTCATCATAGAACCCGTGCTGCAATATATCTTGGAAGAGTGGATTTTAAAGAACATTCCTTCTAAGTTGGTGTGGTGTGGTAGTTAGGAGAAGGGGGTGCCAGCTTAGGTGTCGTCGACGTCCCTTGACCATAGTTCAAAATTATGTGGTCCGTTGCCAAAAGCCCTCTTGTAGCTGAACAGTGCGACGTTAGTATTCACTCACTCCAAAATATACAGTACAGTAGTTATAATTAGTTTTATACTTAAAAATGCAATATCTGCCTGATCAATTAAAATTATAGCGTTATAATTAACTACTAACCACAAACAAATTTTGAAAATTTATCCAAATGATGTAGTGTGAAAGAGAAAGTTTATTTACTTTAAGTACCAGAACAGATAAAAGCATTTATTTTGAAAAAAGATCAATTTCTTACTACCAAATGTTGATAATAAAATCATAAAAAATAAAACATTCAAATAAAGAGAGATTTATATCAACCTACCCCTTCAAAACTTGTTTTTAGTCTGAAATAAAAAAAATTAGGGATTATGCGGATCACCGGAATTAATTAGAAGCGAGTGCCTTGCGTAGCCAAAACAAAAAGAGTTTCTTCACAAACAGAAAAAAAAAGATCTACTTACTTGACAAATATCGTTATATTTTGGACACTTAACACAATATTTTTATAAATTATAGCCTATGCTATAAATTATAACATATGTGTTATTCTGGTGTATAAGCTATATCACTGTAAAGTTTCATTAAAATCCATTCAGTAGTTTTTGCGTGAAAGACGGCCAAACATCCTCACAAAAAATTTCGAAATTATAATATATATCTAGATTCACAATATAGAGGTTCGTAATATGGAGGTTTCGACTGTATATGAATATAAATGTATGTTAAAATATTGGCTATTGATACAGGCTGTTCAGTTGTTCCTGTAAGGGAAAGTATGATAGAACTTCTAAAATATTTAGATCATTCATCTTTGATTTGCATTACTTTTTTAATTTATGAATTATTTTATTTCAGCCTTTTATCCCTTTAGAATGTTGATAAATGAGTACAAGCTCGCTTGAGATCTAAATACTCTAAGGGTGTTACGTAAGACTGACCACCTGAATGGAACATCTACTCATTCATCTCAATGCCCAAGCACATGAAAACTGAGATGGGCTCAGTAGGCATTAGTTCTGATGGTCTGTTGCGCGACTGAGTTTAGTTTATTATTTCATTTTCAATCCTCATCTTAGAGTTCAGGAACAAAATATTTGTAAAGAAATAGATGTGTTGTAATACATATATACTGCTGTTTTACAAAAGACATAACATAATCTACAAACTTATTTGTTTTTCACAATTCCTACTATTAGTTCACTCTCCACACATACACACACACATATGTATATATATATATATATATATATATATATATATATATATATATATATATATATATATATATATATATATATATATATATATATATATATATATATATATAAGGCTAATTAAATTAGATTAAAAATTAAATTCCCTATCTAGCACTTGACTCATCTTTCTCAGTACACATCTTCAAGTATCTAACTAATCACCCATTTATTTCTTCAGAACATATGACCTAGCCAATAAACATGTCTAATTCCAGATCGTAAGATTTAATAGTCAACATATGTCAGCCTTAACTTTCAAATACCCTCTTCAAATCCGCGATACTTACCACATGTTTTTCAAGTGTTATCCATTTTAACCGATAATCTTGGCGTGCTTTTTTACTCCCTGCTCTTAGAGTCAGAGAACAGATGTAGAAATGATTTAATAAAGATCGTCCCTTTTTCTAACTTTTAATCTGATTCTGTCTTCAAAATCATGACAGAATTAAAGCCGGTAGGATTTTTGTCTGCGATCTTAACGTAAAAAACTAATCTTTTTTAGAAAATATTATAATATGAAAACGAACACCAACTGCAGTAATAACTGATATGAAGAATTTTATGGAATACCGACGACGCTCTACATTTGTCAGCTGAGGACGTTGGGTTACCAGAATTAATCTATGCTACGGAAAAAGAAACACGCTAGTGATCCTCGAAAGAACATCGCTCTTACCGCCAAAGAAATAGAATCATCCTCTTCTCCTAACAAAAATTCAGAAAGTCGTACTTCAAAAATGGAAGCAAAGAACGAAAATAAAATTAAGAAAGAAGAGAATTTAGATACTGATGAAGAACAATTAAAACAACCTATAACCATTATTAAAAATGATATTCGATTTGAAGATCTACAAACTTTTTTATAAAAATATAACCTGGAAATACCCGTCCAAACATTCATTAGAAATTTTGAAAGTACGTGCGATTCCTTCGATACACCAGAGAAACAGAAAATCCTATTTATAACCAAGTTAGTAGATGGAGCTGTGAAGATTACATCAAATCACAATCGATCCCTAAAAGTTTTTACGATCTGAAAAATAATTTAATACGTGAATTCGAAACACAAGTCAATCCAGCAGAGATTCATCTTCAATTATCTAAAACAGAAAAAACATCAAAAGAGATCCACATAGAATAAAGTAAATCGCATCCCGAATAAACATGGAAGAATAAGCTGAAAAATATTACATCATAGAAGGATTAAAGGAAAATAGATCCATAGAAATACAGTTACAAAGCTGCAGCAACATAGAGAAACTGAAGGAAAAAATGAAACTCTTAGATATTCAAGGAAAGTCAAAATCAAGTAAGAATGAAGTTATATACCCAAAGTATCCAATGACAAGAATACCTCATCATACGAATCAATTTGCCCATAGACAACAATATGGAGGATGGAATTGGAGAAATGATCAATCGCAACATCCGGATATCATAACCAATACAAGATATAAGGTATACTCTCCTCAGTTTCCATCACCCGTCCTTTTCTCTTGAGCGGCCGACCCTATATCCGAGAAACCAACGATTTCCACAACGACCGACAGTTTTGCGACCGGATGCTCCAACTTTCTAACCCCCGTCAAAGAACACAAAACTATAATACGGTATTCCAACCTCATCAAACATGAGAACTTATTATCATCCAGGGAAGAATCAACTTCAAACAAGTTGAAGTCCTCTTGGATACAGGATCAAAAAAACGTCAATATTATTCCAAAAAATATAATGTCACAAATCAAGGGACACCACAATGTAGAGTATATCAAAACAAAAATTGCCACCATCAATGGAGAAGTTAAGGTGAGTGAGGCAATTACTTTAAAATTGAAAATAGGAGAAATTATTAAAGATATTAAATTCCTCATAGTAAATGTAGAACTGAAATATTTAATAATTTCTAATAAAACTATGAGTATTTTTGAATTAAATATTAATTTTAGTGATTATAAAATTTTTCAAAGAGGAAAATTTTTTAAAAAATTATGAATCTAAGAAAAATATTAAAGAAAATGAAACTTTTAAATTTAGTAATAATAAAATTATCACTAAGAAAACTGATATTGTGTTTAAGGTGACTGCCTACCTTCGGGTCAAATTTTTTCATAAAAACAGATTTTTGAAACAAATTGAGTGTTTTTAGGAAGAAAAATAAAAAAAATATGTAAATACATTAAAAATTTTAAATAAATATTGTTTTTTTAGAAAAATTGGTGGTTTTCAAGGAAATTTAACCAAATTTTTACCAAAACGGGTAACACCGAATAAAAATTTCTAATACAATTATCTCAATTTTCTTTATACACAACATACATATTATGGTGCGCTTCAAAATGGGGCAAAATCTAAGAGAAATATTAAAATATAAAAAAATTACAGACAATTATACATAACAATATGAAAATTTTGATATTTTTTAAGTTTTTTATTTATAAAAACTATCCTAAAGGAAAAAAATATTTAACCTACATTAAAACTTTTGATTCACTTTATGAAAAACAGTATAATAAACATTTCTACAAAATTTCAAAAGATTATCTGGTTTCGTTCTTAAGATATCATGTAAATGGTAAAGAGTTTCTTTCGAAAACAAAATTTTGAGAAAAACTCATTTAAAGTTTTATCTTACCCTTAAAAGGTACACGTACATCACAAAATTGTGTAAAACTCTCCTGGATGATATGTCACACCCTCCTTTTCTTCCTGGGGCAACCCTTTTTTCTTTTTGAAAGATCGCGTTTATTTTTTCTTTTTTGTTTTGTAAAGGGTAATGAATGTCTTTCTGCGTCCTTAATTCGTCGATAGTCATACATTTTTAATACACATATCATATAGCTACCAACATTAAACCCCAGCTTATTCATCACTTTTAATAAGCCACTAGTACCTTCATTAAATTGTAGAACTGCTATATATGCCCCTAATTTCAAAGACTGGAGTTTAACAAAGTTTTGTTTTGGAACTATGTTCCACAGAACACCATTGAAACTCTCGTTGGCATTCTGAGTCAATCCGTGTAAGCACTTTTCTAAAAGTTTTTGAACGCATAGTTTAAAGTAGTGTGGTTTAACAATATTTAAAATATTTTGTGGGAATCCAGGGGATTTGGTGGTGAATATTTTATCAAGTGCCTTTGCTTTTTGAAATTTGCACCAACTATTTGTTCCTGTTGGGCATTGACCATGAATAGGCTTTTTAGTATTGGAACAGCAGTGATAAAACGCAGCAATAACTGCGCTTTGCATGTTTGCTAAATTTTTTGTATTACTGCGGATTGCTATTCCATAATAATTTTGTAATTTATCAATAAAATTGTCCGTCAATTTTCCTTTTCCTCCCAATCCTTTCACAGATTTTTTTAACTTTCTCAGATGACTCTCCCAACCCTTTTCTGCACGTGACCAATACATTCTAGTTTATTAACTGTATTAGGAGCATACATGTTTTTTACGGATTCAGTAAAGTACGGATTCGCTTTGGAATCAACATCACCATAGTAATCAGTGTACTGCAATTTACGATGATTCTCTGATCGCTCAAATATGCGATATGTTCTGACAGTCTCCATACTTGAAGCCGAACCCATATGATTGCAACAAACATGTGCATTCGAAGCAGCATCTGGAACTTTAGCCTTCTTCAAACATATTCTACAAAAATGTGACATTATTTCGATGTCCAAAATTTTCCCTGTGTCAATGGATATGCAACTGACGCAACCATTGTGAGACGAGTAGCCACGCTTCTGCCAAGTCCCATCCATTGACACGTCACAGCAGCTTATTGATTCTAAGGGTGAATTTTTTAATTTTTTAACCTCAGTTTCTGCATTTTTCATGCTTTCTATAGAAACTATAGATGCATTCTGCTGAATCTTTAATTCTTGATTTCGAAAGGCTGTTTTGAAAAGAAAAGGAAGTGCAACATACCGAACAGTTTATTTCCAGTTGTGTATCCTTTTCCAATTACTCTTAAGGCAAAAGCAATCAGAGTATTTAGCTTAAATTTATTGTTGATTGTTTCAGATGAAGTAAATCCTTTTAAAAATCACAGTTTCTACATTTCCAGGAAAAATTTGAACATATTCCATACCTAGAGTCTTCTGTCAAACTGAGTTCATCATGTAAACAAACTGAACAACAAAGTACTGCAAACACAGAAAGCAATGTGGTGAGATCAAATATTCGATGTCCGAAAATTTCATCAGAAGTTCCAGAACTTTCTAAAAAATTGTCCTTCAAATCTTCAAGGTTTGATGCACTTGCAGTTTTCAGTTCAATATTACTTGCAACGGTCGTATCATTTTTAGCATGAGAATCTATATTTGAGCGTTTGTTCCTATATTGATTACCAGTAAACTTTCGCTTTCTTGAGTGATATTGGTTCTTATGACCCATATTTAAGATATTTTTTAAATCTTTTAAGCAAAATTTTATCGTAAGATATTAATTTTTGTAATAAAAAGCGACCAAACGTAGAGCTAAGCAAAACACAAGCTAGAATGTAAGCAGACTGTCTGTGTTGCCAATTTTTAGCAAGAAAGAACTATACTAATAATATAGTATTGGCTGAAACACTAGAAAAATTACCGAAATATATTTTATAAATTAAAAAAATGAAAGAAACTGTAGAATTTAAGTTACAAATTGCAATTTCCTGCAACTTTCGGTTATTAAATGATTCTTCCGGTTCCCTTTTGCAGAGACTGATGTTTTTTAAAAGCACTATAACTTTATTTCTATTTTGCGTAAAAGAAAAAGAAAAACTGTTTTGGAAAGAAAAATGTTCAAACTATAAGATTTTTAAATAAAAAAATTCCTTATGTTGACGAAAAACCACATCTTCAAGGTAGACAGTTACCTTAATATAGAAATAATTCCTAATAGTGATTATGATATTATTAATATGATTATTGATAAATATAAAGATGTCTTTGCTAAAAATAAGTTTGATGTGGCCAGTTAAAATGTAATTCTCCTAAAATAATACTTACCTCAGACTTACCCATTGCAAATTGACCATATAGGACATCTTTTAAAGATGATACGGAAATAAAAAAGCAATTAGATGCATTATTGAAAGGAGAAATAATTAAAGCATCTTATAGTTCTTACGCTGCCTCTATAACATTGGCTTTTAAAAAAGAGGATAATGCTCGTACACGATTATGTATAGATTACAGAAAGCTAAATGCTATCACAAAATTAGATGCAGAGTCAATTCCCCGAATCGGTGCAGTTTTAGACAAATTAACACATGCAAAATTTTTCTCAACCATCGACCTATGTAGTGGTTATTGGCACATTGAATTAGATGATAATGAATCTGAAAAACTTGCATTTACATCAAATTACGGTCTTTTTCAATTTAATCGTTTGCCTTTTGGATATAAAAATTTCCCAGCTATATTTCAAAGAGCTATTAGACAGATTTTAAATAAATACCAAGCAAAATTTGCATTAAATTATTTTGACGATATAATAGTATTTTCGCAATCAATTGAAGAAAATGCAAAACATTTAGAGGAAATTTTTAAAATTTGTGGAATAGAAAATATTAAATTAAAATACTCAAAGTGTAAATTTGGCAAAGATACAATTGATTTCTTAGGATATGAAATAAAACAATGGTCATACACTCCAAATAATACAAATGTTGAAATAATTAAAAAAAATTTACCCCCTAGAAATGTAAAGGATTTACAAAGATTTCTTGGTAGTATTAATGTCTATTATAAATTAATTCCTCAATATGCAAAATTAAGAATGTCCTTAAATAATCTTCTTAAAAAGAATCAAAATTGGAATTGGACCCAAGAATGTCACAACAATCCTTTCAAAAACTTAAAGACAGCTTAATTTCAAAGCCAATTTTAGCTGTATTCAATCCAAATTATCCCTGTCATCTTTATGTAGATGCATCGAAAACTGCGATCTCATGTATCCTCAAACAACAAAAACTCAATGGAAATCAACATCCGATTGCATTCCACTCGAGACGACTGAGAAATTAGGAAATTAATTATACAATAACTGAATTAGAATGTTTAGCTATAATTCATAGTTTACATAAATTCCATTGCTATCTTCATGGATCTCATTTCACAGTTCATACCGATCATAATGCATTAGTTTGGCTCAAAAATTTCAAAAATCCCACAAGTAGACTTTTTAGATGGTCTTTAAAAGTTTCTATGTATGATTTTGATATAAAATATAAGAAAGGTAGCACTAATATTGAAGCTGATATGTTAACAAGAAATCCTATTGCTTATCATATAATTAATACACCTCCAGAACCTTTATTATAGACATCAATGAAATAAGTCATTTTCAAAATATAGAAAATACATCAGCTCCTAAATTTTTAAGAGAGATGGTGTTTTTGTAGTTAAAAGAAATGGTTTAGCTAAAATAATTGTACCCAAAGCTCTAAGAGTGAAATTAATGGAAACAACTCATAAAATATTTGGCCATTCTGGTGTAGTTACCATGTTAAAATTAATATCACCACAATATTATTGGATAAACATTATTACTGATATACGAAATTATGTGAAACACTCTGAAACTTGTCAAATAAATAAAAAGTCACATCAGAAAAAATACGGACTGATGCAATCACTTCCCTTTTGTGAAAAACCCTTTGAAATTTTATCGATAGAGAGTGTAGGTGGTTTAAATTATTACAACTCTGTTAAAAAATATTTGCACGTTATAATTGATCCTGCAACTAGGTACATTTGGACTTTCCCATCAAAAAATGCAACAACAGATACTTATAAAAATTGTTTAAGACAAATCTTTCAGAATCATGTATCGGAAAAAAATTTTAATCGATAGAAATACTGTGTTCAACTCTTCAAAATTTAAGCATTTTTTAAAACATAATAATGTCACTCAACTATTAACTACTTCTCACAAACCACAAACTAATGGAAAGGTTGAATGTGTAAATCAAATAATCATTACCCGCTTAAAATGTGAAATTAGTAATAGTTCAAATAAAGTCCCATGGACAAAAATTCTAGAAAAATTAACCCATCAGTATAATCAAACTTCCCATACAATAAGAGGTTTCCCTCCAACCTACTTAATGTATGGTAATTTAACTTTCGAAATTTCGCTAAAAGATAATGAAATATATCCTCCCTTAGAAGAAGCAAGAAAATTAGCCAAAGAAAAAACCGAACAATATTATAAAATAAAAAAAATTAGATACGTAAAAAATTTCGGGAAGCTGATTTCAAGGTTGGTGACTTAGTAATGTATGAGGAATTTCAATACCCCAATACAAGGAAATTAAGTCCCCCTTATTCAGGCCCTTATACCGTATTAAGAAAATTTTCTGATGTATTATTTGAAATAGATAGACCCAATGTTCTTAATAAAACTGACACTGAATTGGTTCATTCAGTTCGTTTAAGACATTTTCATCCATCTGAAAATTTTCAGTTGAATTACATTCAACAAAATACTCATAATAATGAGAAGATAATAAATAAACGAAACCTCTTACGTAATACAGAAGTAACTGAGTTCTGGTTAACAAGCCTTTTCGGCGAAAAGAATAATATATTATATGATATATTTAATTTTTATAATAAAGTTGTGTTAAATGAGATATTTTCTTTATATTTTAATTGAGAAAACAAAGTATATAGGTTTTCTCATGCAAAATTTTGAGAAAAACTTTAATATACTTCTCATAATTTTATCATAAGATGTCGAATGAGTTAACAATTATTATAGAAATTGGTGTTTTAAAGTTGAAAGATATAAATTAAGGTTTTTCCAATATTAATAATATTGATTTTTATAAGAAACAAAAAAAGTCACGTGTATTCTTTTTTCTCCGCTGAATTTAATTGTTTTGTTAATTATTTTATTCAGTAGTAATCTTATTGCATGTCAGTTAATTTTTTTTTTATTTTGAAATTGTGTGTTTTGTTATACCGGCCTTATATCAGGATTCACTATTTCTTAAAATTTTCCTTATCTAATATTAAAATTACGTTAATAACTTGATGTTTAATTTTGGAAATTATACAGTGGATAAGGGAGAATAGAATCATTATAATTTTGTATATGTCTCGAAACATTAAGAGGACAAATTTGTTTAGTTTGATATGTACACCTCTCATTGTTTATTATCAGCATCCCTGAACATCTGTGAGTTGACCACGCAGATTTCTCAGAGATATGTGTTCAAAGTTAAGTAAGGTGATACAGTTTATATTAGTGAATGTGTGATGTAAGAGAAACTCAAGAAATTTTGTCTATGAAACGAATATATAGAAGTTTACGGAAAAATTCAAAATATTGTATGCGATATTGTTAAGTTACAGTGAATATTGAGAAAATTTTCATAAATACTGAAAAAGATTTTTGAAGTGAGTCCACTTTTCCGACTCAAAATTAATAAAAAAGAGCTCTTATATATTTTTATATTCCTATATTCTTATAATATTTATATTTTTATATTTTATAACGCATATATAAAATAAAATATTGTTTGTTGTGTGTTATACACCGTTTTTTATATTTTTAATAATTTCATTTTATTAGTGTCTATATTTTTTTCTTTTTAAAAAATGTATTTCATATATGCAAAATGTGTGTAACGATATAAGGTATTACTACGATGGCGCCAGAGTAGATTTGTATACAAAATTATTATTTTAACATTTGTAAGATATCATATATTTTTATATTTGCTATCTTATTGTTTTTTTGATATACTATTTTCCAATATAATTTTTTAAAACAATATCTACTACCTATAATACGAATCTATTATTCTGAAAGAATAGGAGGAAACGAGAGCTCTTATTCTAGATGTCGAATAGATTTGAACAAGCTAATCTTCAATTATATGTATGGAAATTCATTTTTATCTTTTAATATTTTGCAAATGTCATTACTGTGTTTGTTGTTATAGTTTCGTTTATTGTATTGCATTTTGATTTTAGTATTCCTATTGCTTAAATATTTCTACTGTGTGTAATATGGTTTTCAAAATAATGTTATGTATTGTTTTGTGTTTGTTGAAAATTGATTAAGTTTGTGTAAAGAGAGAAAAAACCACGCCATGACTCCCTTTAAAAATTGGGGGGACAAATGTAAAGATAATTAAATTAGATTAAAAATTAAATTCCCTATCTAGCACTTGACTCATCTCAGTCCCCATATTCAAGTATCAAACTAATCACCCATTTATTTCTTCCGAACATATGGCCTAGCCAATAAACGTGTCTAATTCCAGATCGTTAGATTTCATAGACAACATATGTCAGCCTTAACTTTCAAATACCCTTCTCAAATCCGCGATACTTACCACATGTTTTTCAAGTGTTATCCATTTTAACCGATAATCGCGGCGTGCTTTTTTACTCCCTGCTCTTAGCGTCAGAACAGATCTAGAAATGATTGAATAAAGATCGTCTCCTTTTCTAAAACTTTGAATCTGATTCTGTCTTCAAAATCGTGACAGAATTAAAGCCGGTAGGATTTTTTGTCTGCGATATATATATATATATATATATATATATATATATATATATATATATATATATATATATATATATATATATATATACATATATATACATATATATATACATATATATATACATACATATATGTATATATATACATATATATATATATATATACATATATATACATATATATATATGTATATATATACATATATATATATACATATATATATATATATATATGTATATATATATGTATATATATATATATATATAAATGTAGTAGTAGCAGTCCTGGGGACAACAATAGAAGGGGGCGTGTCACCTGCCAATCAAACTCCCCCCCCCCAACGGAACCATCGTCAAATAGGAGGGATTCCTCCCCCTTCTCCTCTCAACCTGTTAGATAAGGAGGGAGGGCCAATCCCCTTCCCCCTCCCCCTCGCACCACGTGTAACAAGAGAGTGCCTTGAGAGGAGTTGAGGGGTATACAGCTTCTTCTCTGATTAGATAAGTGTTGAGGGGTATACAGCTGCTTGCCGTTCTCTGATTTGATGTCGATATGACGTAGATGCTCCCTCCTTCTCATCGTGTAAGATACACGTGGAAAGTAAAATGCACGTGGAAGTCTTTTTTCCGTGTCCAATCTTGTTGGAACAGGGAATGACTTGAGTATGAGTAAGAACGGAGTTATACTTCAGATATCAGCCCTCGCTTCGTAAATAATTTTCAAAGGGAAGTCTATGTTTTTTTAAAAAAATATTATCGATTGGTCAATAGTTTTCAACGATTCCCCCCCTTTAAATTGTTATTGTTTCAAAATTAAATAAAAAAAGGCATTGTTTATATCAACTTAATTAAGTTAAGGTTGTTTTTTATCCAAAGCAATGAATTATTGCCTTTCAAATACGAAAGTGAATTACATATTTTTACAAATACAAGACGTAAATATCAAATTATGAATAATTTACTTTTTCAACAATTCTAGAGAAAACAAATATTTGTAATTATGATGAGGTTCAAGTTATTTATAATCGATGCACAAAGCATAATCTTATTTGAAAATTAAAAAATCTCACATTATTCTAAATCTATTAATTTTCTTATTTCTTTTTTTTAATAATTTCGAAAGAAAAATCACCACTCATATTTCGATCAAAGACTTTACTGAATTTTTGTTCCAAAATATATTTATTCACAGCTGGTTTAGTACAAAACATAGATTATTTCATATTTTTTAATTATTATAAAAAGAGATCATTTCCCACTTTTCCTTAATTTTCTGTTATTGTAGTTGTTTTTCTTTTTTTCTTATAGCGATTTTAAAAACCTATGTCCATATGCGCGAGTTAGTGAATTGTATCAGAAAAAATCATTCTGCTCTCTCAAGTGAACGTGTTGAAAAAAAAAATCGGGAATGAACCATGTATAACGATTCTAGAATTCTTAAAAACCAAAACAGGGAAACACCACGACTCCTAGAAGACAGGAAACTGGGAAGAGGTGACTGTGAATCCATTTCTTAAGCAAACCAATTGACTAAATAGAAAATTGATCAATCAAAAGTTCATTAGAGATGTAAACAAATTTATCTTAATGTGAAAAGTTTAAATAAAATAACACATTTTTTTAAAAATAAAGTCTAGAAAAAAGCTAGACACATGTATGCTTCTAATATGCTAATGCTTTGTTGAAATTTCTTCAATTTTTTTTAAAACAAGTTTTCATGGTTTTTTTTATTAAATAAGAAAATATTTATTAAAATATTGTTTCATTTAGAAAAGCATTTTTATTTCCTATATTATATTTGTGTAAAATAATTAGGTATTTATTGCTAAATTAGATGAAAAGAAAATTTCAATGAAGAAAACTGAGTGACTTTTATTTTGTACGGATTATGTTTTCAAAATAAATTTAAACCAACTTCAACTACAATTACAGCTGTAATTATAGTTTACATATTTTTGAATACCGAAACAAAAAAGTACAAATAGAAATCGCACACACTCAATGAACAGAAGTTAAGATTTATGAGTTCTTTAATCCATAGTTTTCTTAAAAAGATTAATAAGCATTTTGAAAAAAAATGTATAAATATCAAAAACTCAGAATATATTTAAAAAAAAAAATATTTGAATCGACATAATAGCATAGGAGATAAGCCAAGGCAAAGGCCCAAAAACCCACGTGGGTGAATATAACATCAATATAATAGAATTGGAAAATTAAATTACTATAGGAATCCGGACGAAATAGACAAATATAAATATGTATAAACAAAAATATTTGCAATAGAGTTTAATAATGATTATGACCATAAGTAATAATAATGAAAATGTGCGAAAAAACTAAAATCTTACCCGATGTATTCCGAATCCAAGAGTATACTAACGCCAAGCACAAAGAAACAGCATAACTAAAAATAATGGCGCCATCTATATATATTTTTAGTAACCAAACTTATTATGAGAAAATGAAGAATAATATACTATAAACTAAATGGAACTGAATATATTAAATAATAATAATTAAATAGCTATAATTTTGAAGACATATATTTATATATAAAATTAGCTGGATAATTATAGTCTAGGCAACTTTGAAAGAATTTTTTTTATAATTATTAATTTTTAAAACTTCTTCAGATACTAAATCTTTTATTTCTTTGTATATAATTTAGAATAATATTTCTAAAAAATTGAAATGTGAAGGGAACTATTCCAATATGGCATTTTTATAACATCAAAATCAAAAGAGTCTCTTTTATCAAAAATATTAATTTTTAGCATATTATTTTCAACTTTTAATTGGAGATCTAGGAAGTTTGCTGACTCTAAATTGCAAATGGATTTTATTAATTTCAAGTAGAGTGGATAATACTTTAAATTAGGAGTAAAGTCAACTTTATTGCTGAAAATAATTAAATCATCGATGTATCTGAAAAAGTAACAACAGCCTGTATCAATTTTTCATTCTCGTAATAGTGTAAATAAATATTAACCAGACTATTACTTGCTGGGCCACCTTGTGGCAGACCATTTATTTGTCGATAATAATAGTTCTTATGAATTTTATGAAATATGTAATTTTCTTTCAAAACAAATTGTATAATAGTATTAAATTTATCATAATGTATCAATTTATTCAATGAATATTTAATATAGACATTTCTAAGTACTAAAATCATATCCTTTTACTATTTTTTACAATAAAGGAGTATGAGATATTGTCTAGAGTGTGTTGTATACTTTGTTGCAACACCTTGCCTGGTTGTGTAATATAGGTATTAAGACCATTAGTAATAGTTCTAAATTTAATTGGACTCTTATGAAATTTTTGTGTTAGAAAAATAGAAGGAAAATTGATATTCTTTGTGTATAAATCTAGTTTTTTTTATAAAAAGCTGAAATACGGTTAATGATTTCTCTACTGCTTCTATTAGATTTAATAAACGCACTATTGTTTATGAAGTATAAAGTTATAAAACCATTTGCAAATGATTGCATAGTTGCCCGGAACTTTATCTACATAAACAATAATGAAATCTTTTTGAAGACTTGAAATTTGGTGTTTTATATCTTTGTACGTAATATTTTTATCAGTTTTATAGTTCAGCTAAAGTATATATATATATATATATATATATATATATATATATATATATATATATATAATAACGAAATATATATATAAAAAAGTTTTATTATGTAAATCAATTAAAAATGACAATTTTTTCCAATTAATTTCGCTTTGAAATTTCGTAACATGTGTTCTTGCGCCAGCATACTTTACAGTTATAGTTTATATACGGTCAAATTAAGTTTTATGAACTGATATGCTTGCCGATATTCTTCTAACATGTACATAATGCCTCTTGAGAACTGACACAGGTAATAATTAGCTGTTACAGAATTTCACACAATGAAGCTTTGATAAAATTTTATTCGTCCCAGAACTCGTCTTACGTTTTGTCAGTTGCAGTCCCGATTCTGGGGTTGCATCTCAATCAGTTAAGTAGTACAACTTATTCCCTTTATCTTGCCTTTTTGCATATCGCATAGTCATTTCTGGTGATTAATAAAATATTATTATTACTATTACTTGGTCGTAATCATTTCGAGTATTGACTTAATTTTACCCGTATGAATATAACATCAAATAATAGCTTACCGTATTTTAGTTCTGTCGTATGTAACGTCAAGGAGATGATATATCATTGAATTTAATTTTGAGGATAGAGTGCAAAAATGAGAGAACTTTACATAAGTTAGTATATATATGCAGCTGAAACAATCCTATATATCTCTAAATTTGTAAAGTGTAAAAATTAAATTGATATTTTTATTAGTCGTGTAAAAATTCTGTACGTATCTCTATACTAATACATTTTAATAACGAAATATGGTAGTTTCAGTCCCAATTAGAAAAGTTTACGAATTCCTTTTCTGTTTAATAATTTTTGTTGAGACAGAAAAAGCTTCTACATTTTTTTTTAAAAAAATTTCATTAACAAGAAAAAAAAATTAACTGATTAAATTTTTAATACGTATGAAAATAAAATCATTTTTATTATTTGAAATTAGAAATCGAAATTGCTGAAGCGTTAAGTATACTGAATGATATATTTGTTTTAGCCAAATTTATTATTCTGTATACTAAATTTGTTATTAAAAAGCCTTGTATTAATGTATACTTTTTCAGAAGCATAAATAAAATGTAAATATTTCTTATATATTCCTATTTTTCCCTCACATACAAAAAAGGTAATTTACAGTATATTTTTTATGTTTATTGCTATAATATATTATTTGCATTATATTCTTTTTGGACTCTAATTGTTGAAGAATACTCTTTTTACATTTCTAAAAGTACTTTTTTAAATTAGAAAATAAATCCAAAAAAGACTCTTTGAAGTAAATCTTGTCGATGCAGGACATTTTCACCAATATAAAAATTAAAAACTTTATTATAATTTGTGACAGTGTATAAATTAGATTATTTATTGCTTGAAAAATTTGTTTTTGGGTAGGTGATAAGTATTTTATGATACATGTTAGTTTTTATAAAAATGTATGTTTGGAACGTAACATTTCTAAAACGGATCTATTTAATCATTCAACATTTAAATAAGTTTTCTAAATGGAATAAAGATCATATTTGTTTCAAGTTTGTTGATTTTCATTAATCTGCACTTTATAAAACTTGTGTGATGGTTACATAAATAAACTGTCAGTAGTTTGGGTCATTAAAATAATTGTGATCAATAAAACAGAAACTTATTCTTATTTTAAAATGCAACTTTGATATAAGCATTAACTTATGAGTTTTTTCACTATGCGTTTTACCACAAGATGAATGTTACCAATTTTAAGTAACAAGTTTACTTTTTAATACTCAGCACGCAGTTCTTTACGTGCATTTTAATGATTATTTCTTGAGATACATTTTTTTATATAATTCAAAATCTAAAACTTTCTCTTAGACAATTTCTGGCATATTCTTCGAGCTGTTGCTAACTCTCGCCCGCTGAAGTATGAGGGGTTCTCCAATGGATGAGAAAACTTTCTTAAAAAATATCCGCTTCATTATGATTATCTAATCCCTACCTAAATTTGACCAATGTTATGGAAGCACATCAACTTAAATAGTAATCTAAATATCTAGAAATTACATCTTATACTTTTCAACAGGCGATTCTCAACAATAATACTAGTCCTTGAACAGGACATTATATATTTTTTTAACTTGCACCACAGAGATTCCAATATTAGCTTCTCTAATTACTTAGTGTCTGTATGATAGCAATCATCATCCCCAGCTTTCTTTTTCACTTGATTATAAATAATAACATTCAGTAACATATATCGCGGTTCCTTACAAAGATAAATCAAAAACGTCATATAATGTTATCAAAAGTATACTCCCTCGTCAGATTTGCAAATAGAAACCATTACAAAAGTTCGACGGTATTTTTCTTTGTAGTGTCTTTCTGATTACTATATTTTTTCTATTACATTGTTTGTTTTTTCGAAAATTATTTCCATAGTGTACAATTTCTGCGCATAAGGAGAAGAAATATGTGGAAAGAGAATGATCCAAGTTCAATCAATGCTTCATTGTCAAATCCGCGAGGGGGAGGGGGAAGGGGATTGGCCCTCCCTCCTTATCTAACAGGTTGAGAGGAGAAGGGGGGAGGAAACCCTCCTATTGGACGATGGCTCCGTTGGGGGGAGTTTGATTGACAGGTGACACGCCCCCTTCTATTGTTCTCCCCCAGGACCTGCTACTACTACTTACATATATATATATATATATACATATATATGTATATATATATATACATATATATGTATATATATATATATATATATACATATATATATGTATATATATATGTACATATATATATATATACATATATATATAGAGAGAGAGATAGATAGATAGATAGATAGCGATAGAACCCAAGTATAATTATTCAAGATAGGAAATATTAGGCATAGTAGTACAATAACAAACTCCTGGCCTTAGGAACCAAGATTGCAGTTTTAAACAAGTTTAAGGGTTAGCCAACCTTCATCTTTAATTTGTCTATACACTGTGCCAGAGGGAAATGAAAGAATAATATTAGGAGAAATTTAAATATTACAAATAAAATCACTATACTATTAAAGTATAACGATAAAATTATAGCCTACTAGTATTCACAGTTATAGATTTAAAGTCGACGCCATAAGGTAGATTGTAAGACTTACTTCGCGAGTATAGCAACTAGTTATGTTTCCCGCCAAATGCAAAAGAGTAATATCAGTACCGCCTAAAGTAATAAATTTTGATCAGTATTTCGATATGTGCAAAGAAGTCCTATTTTTTATGCACATCTTTTTTTTTAATCCAGCGTAGAACTTGCACCTGTAAATTTCGTTCTTATTTTTGCGTTAAAAGTGCGCGTTATAAGCCGGATTTTACTGTAAAAATAATATTATTCAATTGAATTTATAATCCTTAATTTAATTTATCTCAATACATCCCAGTCATCTACTAATTGTAAACTACAGAATACTTCTTTTGCTATTTTTTCCAGTTATCCATCACATTGCACGGGATAAGATCAGTTTTGTTCAGACTCTTGGAGAAGGAGTATTTGGCAGAGTGGTCTTAGGAACAGTAAATTACTTAACTCCTGATGAGCCAACTACTTTGGTAGCTGTCAAGACACTGAAAGTTACAGAAACTGGGGATTTTAAAGGAGATTTCGAACGGGAAGCTAATGTCTTGGCTAATTTACAACACACCAATGTTATCAAGTTTTACGGAGTGTCAACAGATGGTGAAGCTCTAATGATGATCTTCGAATACATGGAACATGGAGATTTGAATAATTTTTTAAGGTAAATATTTTAATGCAATACAACTCGCCTTTAAACTAACCATTTAAGGTAAACAATGAACTTGGTTCATATTGAGTTTCGTTCTATTTTGTAAATAAATCAATTACATTTTACTTCAGCATTCTTGCTCACATGGTTATATTGAGTATCATTCATGCAAGATGGTTTTATTTTTAACTTTCTTTTGATAATTATGAAAAAAATCAATATAAACTACGTAGATGGTTCTACAGATATAAGAATACAACTAACATTAATATAACATTCTTGCTTGCCTACACTTCAGAGATCTACATATTTTACTGAAAGATTCGATTCTGTTCACTCCATTTTATATTTTCCTACATAAAATAAGCCCCATGCTTCATCTCCTATTTTGAATGTAATATTTGTTAACCTTATCTTTAGTAGTGAATAATAATGTAGGAATCTTTTAACTGTAATCGAGCTCAAAGACTATACGCATGAAATCCAGATATAGTTTTAATCTAAAGAATTTAAGAGGAGAACCTGTAAAGAAAAGATTTCGAACAAAAATTCAACATTTTAAGGAATTTATCCGAATATTGAATAAAATACTACGTAGCAAATACAAAACAGTGAAACATACTCGCAGTCAAAACATTTGAATCACGAAAAGAGCATCGTCGAATAGCGCAGGATTCAAGATATCAAGTTCCATAAACACAAAGGTTGAATTTCAACACATCTGTTTTTATTTCGAGATTCCAATAACATATCTATTCCAATAAAATACGCTTTTGCGAAATACTTGAATGTATTGTCAGTGCAGAAAAACCTGTTGACAGATATTTAAATTCCTCTATATTCAAGTAGACTGATAAATGAAATACAAGTAAAATAAATTCACTGAAAAAATCAAGGCAAATTAAGCCGTGGCATTTAAACACAATTATAGGCATAAATAATAAAAAAATACTGGAATATTGTGAATTAACTTCAGTTTATAACCAAACAATGAAGCACAATAAAGCACTTTCAGCTCATGCCAAAATTTCCCAAACGTAGTAACATAAGTATTCTTAAATATGCCTGTTATAAACATAACAGAACATAATTTATCTGATTGTTAACAAAAATTTCACTTACCAAACATTTACCTGCTCATCCTGCTCATTTACCAAACCACAATAAGTCGTACGATAAGGCAATCAAAATCACTATGTCATCGCACGGGAACTCAGTCAAAACAAGTAACTTAAAATTGTAAAAAAAACGTTTGTCACTCCCGAAAAAGAGGGAGATATGTGACAAATATATTTTAGTTCACGTTACGACTGTCAAACAGGAGGATAGTGTCAGGGCCATTGGTAACAATTAAACAGTTTTGACATAATTACCGATTTCGTGCACTCTGTGCTCGGTGTGACCGCTTCCAGATTAAATGTGTATTTAATACATTAGAGATGTTCTAAAAATTTGTGTAAACCATTGTTCATTATGTTTATATGTTTTTGAATACTCATAAAAATAAATATTGGGCTAGTAATCCTTCAAAGTGCTCTCTGAGCTTTTCCAAAAATTATAAAAAGATTGTACAAGGAAAAAAGCGCAGCAGAAATTGTTTATTCACAACTTCCCTAAATGAAAAACAAATATATAAAAGCAGGGATTTAACTAACCGTACACGTAAGTTCGAAGGTCCAACCGAAGCAAATACATTCTGCTGCCTACAACTAATGTACAATATTTCAATAATATAACAGTGATGCATTTTATTTTCCTAATTTTTTTTGATTATGGATCTGGGTTTTATCTTTTCTCTGAAAGAGTAGTATTTTATGTTTGAATAGAAAAGACCTCTCATCATTGGATTGCAGGAAATCAAACCAAATATTTTTTTATTTCGTTACAGTATTAAAGATAGCTAAAATGAGGTTTTGAAGTAGAAGCTTTTAATTTTGATGACGAAATATCGCAAATGATATATATAAATTATATTAGTGTAAATGTGTATTTTTTGTTATGTCAGAAAGTATTTTGTTTTACTTCATTCCTGTAAATATTTTTTTAATCTTTTATCTTCGTTATGTTTGCGCGTCCAGGGGAGCGCTCTCCACAGTTTGAGAAACGCAGGACTAGAAGTATTAGCCACTGCCCGCGAAAGGGTTAGTGTAAATTTTTTCTGTTTGAAATATAGTCTGAAAATTAAGCGAAGGTAATCTTAAATCGCAAGTTTAACCCTATTTTTTTTAAAAAAAAGAAATCTCAAACATTCTAAGTAGTCCCTTCCGTGATTGGTATTCAAAGAAGTATTTAACCAAAAAAAAAAAAGATATGTAGAGAATACTTCTTGTTACTTTGTGACATGGCCCATTATAAAATTAAATACAATGTTTCCCTTTTTTGAAGCGACCAAAAAAATTAAGTACTTCTAAATCGACTAGTTTAAATATATATGTGTTCAATGTAAACTAGTGTCAAAGGTCACTAAACGTAAACATAATTTAAAAAAGCATATTTATCGCGACATACTTAATCTTTAAGAGATTATCTTCTGCAAGTATGTTACTTATCTCTAGTAACAGAAACAGGAGTTAACCAGATATATTATCTTATCCCATGGGATTTACTGTCTGAATATATATATATATATATATATATATATATATATATATATATATATATATCTAAAGCTTTTTCTAGTCATCAAATTTTCTTTTTTCTCCTTTTCATGTGTAGACAGAAAATCTGCATTTTAGTATATTTATGTGATACATTTATTCAATGGTTGGCAAACTTTCGATTAAGAAAACCCAATTTATCAGAGAAAGAAGGTAATTAATTACACTCATGTCCATAAATTAAGGATAATTCAGAATCACACAGAAATTGAACACTAAAGTAAAAATTTCGCCTGTAGAATTATCACACATATCTTAAAGAAGAATATGGAATATTCAGAAAACCACCAGATGGCGCGGATATTACGTCCCAATGACGAGAGTGTAAGAGAGGGGTAAGGAATGGTGGCAAAGGAATAAAATTGTTCACAAGCGCTTTAAAAGCCTTTCACTGCAATAACCACATAGTTATGGCACAAAGGAAGCATTTGGATGATTTTTTTACGTGGTAGAATTATTGTGCGACTGGAATAAGGACGTATCCAGCAGGAAGTATCCGAGGAACTTGGAATCGCCCAGAGTGTCATCTCCAGGCTTTGTCAACGATTTCAAGATGATGGTAATGTGAGTAGATGTTACAGCACATGTCGCCCACGAGTTAGAACGCCGAATGAGGACCAGTATATTTGGCCGTTACTGCCAAAAGAAACAGACGGAACACATTATCAGACCTGTCTCGTAAGCTCTCTTCAGCTACCGGTACAGCAGTTTTAAGGTAGACCGTGTACATACGCTTAGGGCTCATTCTTCTATATGCTCGTAGGCCTGTCAGATGTGTTTCACTTACCGCAACTCACTGTCACCAGCGATTAACCTGGAGTAGAGAGCATGCATTGTGGACACCATAACATTGGTCTTGTGTGATGTTTTCCGATGAGTCCAGGTTTTGTTTACAGTCTGATTCTCGCCGGACTTGAATATGGAGAGAGTCAGGTACCCGTTACCACCAAGAAAACACCATTGAACGACACCGTTACGGTGAGTGTACGTGAGTGCTCGCTCTACCTTTAAATAGTCTTATTCAACCCTCAAGTAGCCCAGTGGCTAAGTGATTAGTGCATTGCTTTTCCACATCACCGGTCCAAGGTTCAGAATCTGGGCTGGGAAAGATTGACTCAGCCTTTCATTTCCTTCAATGGGTCGATAAATGAGTACCTAGCTTATTTGGGTAACAAACACTGGGAGTTTCGTGTCAAACGGTCCACCTGACCGGTACACATGATAAAGGACCTCAAGGCCAAAGGTCACGTATACTGAGTTGGGTACAATAGGCTTTGGCTCTCATGGGCTGTTACGCTACTGAGCTAAGTTATTTACCCTCAAATTTATAAAACCCATAGAATTGAACAAAATAAAAAATCGTTCGCAGATTTAGCATCGATAAGTCACGTTTTTTCTTTTTTTGAAATAAGAAAATTAAAATAAATCAAAAAACAAGCGATGGGTGGCGTTTTGTACGTAAGTAAAAGGAAAGACTCGCAAATAACGGAAATAACGTTGCCAAATCTTTTATTACCGCAGCCTGTGTGTGACACATATCCACCACCACAAGGGATGACACATTTCGAGCGTGTCACAAATCCATCAACGGCAGAGTGCAGAATGTCCACCTGTATACATGACAGCTCTTAGTGGATAGCATCTTTCAATTACGGCAGATCAGATGGACGGGGTTAAGACACCAGGGAATTTTAATATCTTCACAACCAAAAGTCTGCTGGAGTCAGATCTGGAGACCAAGGAGGCCATGTAGAATTGAAACGTTTACCAACGATTCTTAGACGTGTTCGTCCGGATGTTACACTATCCTTGAGTGATCCAGTTTCCCCAAATCGCTGAATAAGCTTTATGAGGCATATCAGTGTTGAAGGCCCTTTTCCAGTCTTTACATTTTTCTTATGTTAGAATTTACGCAGCGCAATAGTCGCTAATTCCTTGTTCATGAAAAATATCTTCGCCAACAAAACTTTGTCTTTCTCACTCAGCATCCTTATTCACATAGTTGTCATGCAACGGATAATTAGATCTGCATCAAGGGCATCAGTATTTGTAATCGCTTGTCTTGTTTATGCCAGCGCCATCTGTCGCAGGTTCTTCCTTAATTTAAAAAAATCATATATATGTCAACTTGTCTTGTGTGCTGTATTTTTTAAATTGCATTAAGTATTGTTTCTCTATCAATAATGTCCCATAAGTGGTGGAATTTCGTGTAAATACGGCACTTTGACATTTTCTTCGATATTATCTCCAATGATCATTGAATGCAATCAGATTGTGAGATATTAAACAGAGTTGTTGCTTATCTCCTTGTCTAAATTCTACTAGACGAGATCTTTGAGTTAATTCACCCTCAAAAAGTCCTATACTAGCATAAGAAAATCTAGTAAGTCGTCGTACAACAAATCCAGACATTCATCCTAGAAAAACGACATTCGATTTTTTTGTTTTGGTAAAAACCATAAAATTATTTACAATTAGTAGAATATACTTTCTTAAAACTACTTATCTTTATCATTGGCACATATAAGCTATATTATCTATTTTCTAAACTTTTTAATGTAACAAATAGATTTAGAAAATAAATTTCTTTTATACCTGATACTTTGATATGGTTTTAAAAAAAAATAACTGTAATTTTCGAATTCCCTGAGCTAAAAAAAATGCCTTGTTTTTACTGATAAGAGATCGTAAATGCAGACTTCATAAAAAAATCGATTTCATAGAAATCGATCTACTAGACCTCGATTTTTTTGTGAATCGATCCATCAAGTTGCGATTCGAATTGATTTAAAAACTGATATTTTTTGGAAAAAATTAATTCGCCTTATAGCGTCTGAAAACTTCGGTTAGGTTTAGAAGCGCTGCAAGCAAATCTTTAAATTAAATATTTTCTTCCTTTCAAGTCCTTTTAAAATTCGTCTGATCCATGAAAAAAAGATTGATACTGGAGATCTCTCTGAGTTGGGGAAAATGGAAATGGTGACTATTCAGTTAACACAACGAATAACATTCAATATGAATTAATAATAAACTCTAAAACATTAAATGAACATTGGTGGTTTTTCTTTCTCTTCGTTGTTCTTTTTTTATCTCTGATGTTCGGTATTTTAAATTTTGTAAAACATATTTGTAGAAAATATAAACAGTATCATACAATAAATTAATTTCAATAATCATACAATTAATTAATTGCAATAATCATACAATTAATTAGTTTCAATAATCGTACATTTAATTAATTTCAATAATCATACAATTAATTAATTCTTAATGAGTTTCTTATAATCAAATTTATTTAATTTTGTTCATGTTGTTTTTCGGTGATATTTTAGTATAATACAGATATACGCATACAAGAAAGACATATAAATTAATTTTTCTGATCAAAAAGAAAAGAAGGATAGAAAATTTTATGAAGGATAGAAAATTTTTAAAAAATCTTCCTAAGAGATGAGCATTTTCTATCTTAAAATTAATACACAGATACGTAATTTCCCGTTCACCGAAACATAACAATAAATAAATTTATGTGTATCAGAATACAAATAAAAATAAAAACAATGCATCTTGCAGTGTTGTTATCAACAATCGGATTGAAAACAATACAATTTGTTTTCCCCAAAAGTATATTATGTTAAACGAAAAAAATGAGAATTGAAAAGGAAAATTGATTTACCTTTTATGCTTTGTTTAATTCGTTATTTACTTAGTATACGAATTTTGATACATATAACGTTTTTGTTTTCTTTACTTGCTGAATTCCAGGAATATGACTGCATTTTTGTTATTTTTATTTAATTTTTTCACTTTCATTTACTAAAACGAGTGGAGAATATTTGTTCGAAATGAAATTTTTCAACAGAATATTCTATTGTTTGTAATTGTAATTGACGCATTAACTAATCCATATAGTTTACTAGACGTGTTATTCTTTGGCATTCATCTTTCCTTTATTTACATATTTATAGTGTAGATACTTATATTTTAGACGATTTTAGAAATCTCAGAAGTGGAAATATCTTGGAGGCTGAAAATATAAACAATTTTCAAATAGATATAATTTTTTGAAATTTAAATTAAATAAGTCGAATTTTTTACACATTATTTATAAAGGAATAAGGCTTCAAAAAGTGTAAAATGTTTAAAATATATTCATAATTAAAAAATATATATATATAAGAATATGAAATACGGAAAAATTTCTGTAAGGAATATTAATTAAGTTTTACGTTGCGCATCATATTTTCTAAATGAGAAGTAGCACTAATTGCTAGCAATAAGTTTATTTATAAAGTTAAATATATCCTTATTACACTGAAAATATTTTATATAGATAGAATAATAAATTATATTTAAAAAAATTTAAACATAAAATTTAATTTCAATATTTTTCAAATATTTTGAAATAAAAATGATATATATATAATACTAAAATTAGCTACTATTTCAAAAAATAGCATGATCAACGTAACATTTACTTAATATTTATTACAGAAATGTTTGTTAGTTTCATATGTATATAATTTTTAAAATTATAATTATATTTTAAACATTTTGTACTTTTTGAAACCTTATTGTTTTATAAATAATGTGTAAAATATTTGAATTATTTAATTTTAATTTAAAAGAATTATATCTATTTGAAAATTGTTTGTATTTTCACCCCTACAGACTAAGTTAACACCCCTGAGAAATAAATCAGGTGTCTCACAGTTAAAGAAACAAATAAAATTGCATCTACAATGAAATTTTAAAATATTTCTTTAAATCTATATATATTCAGTTATAAAAGATAAAATAAAACAAAATAGACAGAGCTTTGAATTTGACGAAATATATATATTTTCAAATAAAGGCCATTGTGTACTCCAATAGTATTTGGGCTCGGGATAAACTATCTGTTTTACTCATTTTTGAGTCATGATTTCAAGAACCAGATTTAGGCGTTTATATCACAAAGTTATAGTACCTTTACATCATTTAAATTCTCAATTCATAACTATAATGTTATATTATAGTTACATAAATAAAAAAGTTACGTTTTTAAAATAAAACAAGTAATATAAGAAAAATTTCAATTCTTTTTTAGATCAACAAAGAAAAACTTTATTTTAGCTATTTTTTTAAATAGTTACAATTAATATAAATATGTATATACATATGACAGAATCACAATATTAAATGGTAATTAATTTTTATTAATTATCTTTAAAGTATCGTATTGTAATCCAAAAATATATTGTATATAAAATTTCAGTTCAATTGAATGCTATAAAACGTGAGAAAAACTTTTGGTAGTTTTGACAAAATCGCCAAAAATTATGCCAACGTGGCTGTATTTGTAATTCTTTAAATAAATAGTTTTAATCAATTAATTTTAGTAATTATAATTAAATTACTGTATTGTCATCCAAAATAATCATTTATATAAAATTTCAGTTCAATTGAGCGGTTTAAAATGTATTTTATTAACGCGATTGAAAATTCCACCAAGATAAATAAATAAATATCTAGAGAGTGAAGCTAATAAAATAGGAATTGAAAAAAAAATAGGATTATTAATTATATTCTTTCAGAGCTAGCACCCAGGCCTAGATCCTTACCTTTCGTTCTCGATTCAACCTCAATGAAATCACGATCCGAATAATTTTGATCGCCAATTGTGCTATTCCCGGGAGCTTCGAACAACTTGCAACAGTCGTAAGATTGCATTGTGTTATTCCCATCGTCCATGTCTAGGCTAAGCCTTCCACCACATTTAAGCAAAAGGCAGCAGTCCGTTGGTGCTTCAGTTTGTGAGAGTGTGAGTCCCACACATTTATTTGTTGCGGGTAATCATTTGGACATGTATTTGGATAAGCATAGTGTATACTTAAAAGTGTCTACAATGGGACTCTTCTCGAGTAAGGGGATCAAGAAACCTTAAGACGCCACTACTTATATAAGTACCTTCATAAAAAGAAATTTTTTAAAATCTCGTTAATTTTTTATTGTGTCATTAAAATTTAAAATGTCATTGTTTTACTTTAAAAAAATTAGTTAGAGAAGGAAATGTATAATATCAGAAATATTTGCATCTTTTTTCTTTGAACATTTTTACTATTCGTTTGTTGCTTTTTTTATTAAATTAAATTTTTATAATTGTTATTAGTTTTTTTAAATATATAAATTAATTATTTTCAGAGACCGTGCTCCTAACACTAACAGATTAAAGGAAGATAGACCCAAATATCCGGAATTGACAATTCAGGATCTTATCTATATATCAAGTCAAATTGCAGCTGGGATGGATTATCTCGCCAGCCAACATTTCATTCACAGGGATTTAGCTACCAGAAACTGTTTGGTGGGAGATCATTTAATAGTAAAAATCGGAGATTTTGGCATGTCCAGATACATCTACAGCACTGATTATTATCGAGTAAGTCAAGCACTGTATTTTTTTTTTTTTTGGTTTTTTTTTTTTTTTTTTTTTGGCATTCTGTTTCGTGATAGATGGGAATTTAAAATTATAGTACTTAAAGATATTTGTGTAGCATTATTAAAGGGATATTATCTTAAAACTTGAAAACACACACAAAAATTATAATTTATGTCATTTTTATATCATACAATATTTTAGATGTTTTTTTAACTGAACTATTGATATTGGGAATATTTAAGGATTAGACACCCTAAAATTAATGTAGATTTTTAAACATAAAATTTTAATTTTGTAAGAGTCAATAGTATTTACAATGTTACATATAGTTAGTAGTGACGCAGTTTTAATATTTTTGAAACACTGTTTGTTATTTCATATTTGTAAAAATGGAGTAATTTCGATAAATTTTATGTAATTTTTTTTACCAAAGTTGTCTATATCGACCCCATGAGTTTTATGAAGACCTTCAAGGGATCCACATGAGCGAAAAAAATAATTTGAGAGGACCTATGAGGTGTACATGGGGGGTTACGATACAGGCTCTCTTTAAACCAGATCGCGACATTAATTATAAAAAAAATTTAATCAAATGGAAACCAGATTTACCTATTTAACCGATTTATTTATTAAATATTATGAGGTTGATTTTCAGTAACAAGGACCATCATTTCATAGTTTCTTGCCAGAATTAATCTAAGGAATGTGTTATATTAGACGCCACTGAAATCTCTCAATAATTTGTCACAGACAATCTACTAGGAAAATGACGTTTCAACCTACGTTCAAAACTTAAATGACCTTTGTCAAGATTTTGAAACAAGGTTTGAAAATACTTTCACTATGGTAATACCACAGAAGGCAGTGAATTAATAAGGTCACATTGAAAAAATTACAAATGTCAGATTACAAGAGGAATTGATCGTAATAGAGGTACTAACTGAGATCTTAAAATAAAGCTTAGAAAAGTATATCAGCAATTTTGAAAGCATCATAACGAATAAAGCAGTTGAGAGATTCATCTAATTCATTAAATCATTTGTTTGTCTTAAGCATTAATTAATTTAACTTTAATTGAATTAATTAATATCAGTGTCTTATATAAGTTTTAAATACTATACTTCACAACAGTTGGAGATATAAGTCTTTTTAAAGTAAGTAGCTCTGTATCAGCTGTCAAAAAGACATTTAAGTTGATAAATTTACTAAAATTCAAAATTTGGTAAGTACCTAAGCCTACTCAAAACCTAAAAACATCGCAATGGGTCTGTGAGTCAAGAATATTTATATAGAGAGAGCCCCTCGTCTAAATTATTTCATAATTATCTATCAGAATTTTTTAAATCTACATCTGTTAATTAATGAACTATGTTCATATAAAATTTGTATTTCAATAAAAAAGGTTTTAATTCGAAACAAATTACTATAAAAATCTCTATCTATATATATATATATATATATATATATATATATATATATATATATATATATATATATATATATATATATATAAATCTAACACTAATTTTTACACAATATTTTAAATAGTAAAAATAATGAAGCAAATTTTCTAGGTATACATATCAAATGAAAAGATAATGTAATAGTTTCTAATATTTATGATAAAACAGAAGAGATTAACCTCAATATTATAAAAGTTGGGAGAGTAATGTACATGTTTCTATATTCAAAAATATTGCTATTAATTATATACAACGCAATAAATTTCTAGTGTCAAAAAATCAGAAATAATAAATAACTATAAACATTTTACTAAGGATTGCTTAAATCAGAAATACCCAATTAATTTTATTAATATTTACATGAATGAAGCTATTCGAAATAGTAAGGATTAAAAATTCTTAGATTAATAATAGTTCATTACTATAAATTTTTCATTTTTCTAGTTATAGTTACCTCTATATTCTAATATTAGATAAAATTACTTACTATTTAATTCATGAACTAGCATATCACGTTCTTTCAATATTTTTAATATGTGGTCCTCCAGCAATATTGCAATCAGATAAAGGTAGAGAATTCAGTAGAAAATGCATAGCCGAAATATGCGCTATGTGGAAAGATGTTAAGATGGTTCGAGGAAAGCCTCGCCACAGTTAAACACAAGGCTCAGTTGAAAGGGCTAATCAGGATACACAGAATATGCTATCTGCATGGATGAACGATAGCGATACAAATAAATAGTCAGAAGGTTTACCCTTTGCTCACTTTGCCAAAGTCCTTATGAAACCATGTTTGGTGTTAAAGCAAAATGAGGCATAGTATCGTCATTTTTGCCTAGAGAACAAATCACAAAAATCGAAACCGAAAAACACAATTCGAAGAAATTTCCAGTAGTTTTGAAACCGAAGAACAGATTGAAGAAACTGGTAATACTTCTGAAAAAAATTTGAGTGGTGGTCATACCAAAACACATATTCCAAAGAAAATACTGAAAAGGACTTGCAATCTACCACGTCTTCACATCAAGTTCTGACTGAAAAATACGAGTTAATTTCTAAAAAAAGAGCGTCCGCGAAAGAAAATCTTCTATTGCAAGCAACAAAAATGTTACCAATGTAACGTCGCGAGTAGATACCAAACAATAATTTGTCACAGCCTAATTTTAAAAATAAAAAGTTCATTTATTTGCTCTTCCGATTACTATAAATGAAGCAATGAAGTCCAGTCTTAATGCGAAGCCGGTGCAGTGTGTCTATATCAAGGGAGTTCAATTTTTTTTTCCGTAGGGCACTTGCTCATCTCCTAAATCATTGATTCCAGTTCTCCAATGCCACCGGCGTTCATGGTTTCTCTCCTCTTTCGTTTCCCGTATCTATCCTCCACTGTCCAAGTCTCTTTTTTTTTCAGGCTTCTCCTTAAGTTATCTCCATCCAGGGCTCTCCTCTCGTCTCCTAAAAAACCCTTTTAAACACCAGGGGCGGTTCCACAACTCACCCCTCGTCCCTTCTCATTCGCAGGCCACAAAAGTCTCCTCTCGACCCCGGGCCTCGTTAGTGTCCTATTTAAGCGGCACACACAAATACTCTCCCGGGTAGTGAGGAATGTAAAGGGACCAGTAGTCTCGTGAAACATCTGGACACTTTATTCATCCCCCACATTGGTTCTATTAACCCATTCTCTCGACACCTGTCGGGGTGACATGTTCCTCTCATAAAGGCTGTGCCTATTGTGAATGGGTGCAGGCGCTCTCTTTTGACCATTGTGACTGCCAGTCTGGGTTTCGGGGCTTGCCCGAGGTCAAACAAAAATCAATGACCCCATGGCCACGAGCACTTGTCACTTAACATCTGGTCTGAATAGATGACGTGAATAGAAGGGTGGGGTTCACCCCAAGTGAAGTCGTTACACCAACCTCACTGAAAAAATTGCTCCTGCTCAAATTGGTGATACTGTACGAATACAAGCCCCTGATGTCGACCGTGGTCGTACAGATAACCAAAATGTGTTAGCGGTTCTTTTTGGAATTGATTACTCCAACTTCTTTAAACTTGCAAATGAAAATGGTACCCTCAAGCAGCTCTACACAATCAGTTCGTAATTTGAAAACAAAAATTACTTTTCATAGATGATTTATTTTTAAGAAATATTGCTGAGAGAAACAGCTGCAGCTAATTCGAGAAGCATTGGGCAATGCTCCACATGCTGTCATTGCAAAAGGAAGTTTACCTTAAATAAATGCAATTGTAAAAGCAAGGACTTCTTCTGCAATTCAAAGTGTCAGAATAGTTAGAGCTGTTGCAATAAATAAGATTTCAATCGCATAATTTAGTAAGTTTTTTATTACTTTTATTTTTTTCTCATTTAGAACGTACTACATTGGTGTGCAAAACTCAAGCAACAGGTGGGTTTATTGCCATAACTTCACGAAAAATCATCTGAGAGACATGAAATTCAAAAATGAGGGAGAGTATTATGTACGTAAAGAAGGACGAAAGCATCGGCGCTGAAAAAGGAATAAAATGCATACGGTATGGAATTAAACAAAAACAAGACTTATTGAACACATAGTACCTTGACTCATGAGGGTCTATCCAACAGGAAGAACAACAAGCAGATGTTCCTCAATATGGTATATGCTCTCCCCTCACTGCAATGGTTACTTCACACCGTCTCCGCATATTTAGAATCTGCTGGTGCAACATTTCCTGCGGTAGGAGTATCCATTCTTTAATCAGCATCTGTTTAAGTTGTTGGGTGTTCTCCAGATTATGTAAGCGTGCTGCAATACGTCTCCCCAAACCATCCCACACATGTTCGATGGGATTTAAATCTGGGGAGTACGCTGGCCAATCCATTCGAGCGATATCTTCTCTTTCCAGCGGCTCTTCGACAGTGAGAGTCCGATGTGGCCGTGCATTGTCATCCATAAAAATGAAGTCTGGGCCAATGGCACCTCGGAACAGACGCACATGGGAAAGAAGTACCTCCTCACAATAGCGATCCCCGATGACAGACACTCTATCGAAAATGTGGAGCTCAGTTCGCCCGTTCAGCATAATGCCTCCCCAGACAAGAACTCCAGGACCACCGTAATGGTGTCTTTCCTTGATGTTACTACTATAAAACTGTCTCCCGATCTTCCTCCAAATCAAAATGCGTTGAGAATCGCTTCTGGTACTGACCCGACTCTCTTCCATAAAGAGGACACGACTCCATTGATCAGTTGTCCAGTTTTTGTGCTCTCTGCACCACTGTGAACGGTGGTGTCGGTGGTCAACTTTCAACGGGAGGCAGCGTTCAGGACGGTGGGCGTATAGGCCTCCTTTGTGAAGGCGTCTGGCCACAGTAAACCGCGACACTTGTCGCCCCGTTGCTGTAGAGAGTTCCTGAGCAATGACGCTTGCTGACTGCCGTCGGCCTCTTTTCCCCTGCAGGATGATATATCGGTCATCCCCTGCAGTTGTGGTCCTCCGGCGGCCACCACCAACCTTTCTAACAGCTGTACCTGTGGTTTGGAACGCTTTCCAAGCGTGCGAAACAATAATTTTGTTGATTCCGAACTCTGCAGCTACACTGGTGACGGTACGCCACTCCTCCAGCTTTACGATCATTCTTACACGTGTGAAGTCGTACAGGTGATTTCTTCTAGCCATATTTCACGAACTGACTCACTGGCACTTGCAACGAATATGTTGAATTGCGTCTCCGTCCTTCATTTTATTCTACTGTTGAGCAGCGCGATCCGACATCACGTACGCTCACGTCGCTTCTGACGTTTGGTTCCTGATATTTGCATACGCATGACGTTTCTACTGAATTACTTGTTCACTGTACTGATCTCCAGACCTCCTTTTCTGCAATGTCATTGCTATCTGCTAAATTTTTACGTTGTTGCTTAAGTTTTGCACACCAGTGTATATATTAGTAAGTTTTTAACTTCTATAATTTTCCTTTCTACTTTTGAATGCACTGTGTTTTTAAGTTTTTAGCGATTCTTCTCAGAAAGAGAGGCGAAATATTTATCGCGACTGAATTACAGAGAAGAAAATATAAATGGCCGACATGTTCAACGTTTACCGGCATGGTGAATGTCAACATTTACCGGTGTAAGTCAGAAATAAGGATATTTAGCAAATATTTCGGACATACACCAAGCGACAATGTGAATGTTGACATTCTCCGGTGAAAGTCAACATTCTCCAAATTTCGGTGTTTATCCGTAACACACACATATATATATATATATATATATATATATATATATATATATATATATATATATATATATATATATATATATATATGTTACCGGAAAAGTATGAAATACCGGCATTCTATAGAATGCCTAGTCCTTGTATAGAATGCCGGACATTTTTAGGCAAAGTATGAAATAAAAGAATTATTTCTTACTTTGTCTAGGCATTGTATAGAATGCCTAGGCATTCTATAGAATGACTAAAGCTTAAGTAAAGTATGAAATAAGGTCATGGAAAAGGTTTTTGATACATTTCTGTTCCCGCGATAATATATGCAGATTTAAAGAATAGAGTTCAATTATATAGATTTACAGCTTTATCACACATTCATTTTGAATCAATTAAGAATATTTCTTAAAATAGAAATAAACAGCATAAAATATAACTATTTCTTCAAAAAAAATTTTAAAAACCCATCGAAATTGTACATCTGTTATGCTTTTTAAACATATTTATTAAAATAAGAAATAAACAACATAAAGTATAAGTATTTCCCCTGATTACAGTTAAATAAAATTTCTAGTGGGAACTTGGTGCTGCTTCGCTGTACTTTCATATCGCAAAAAATGTGGTGTAATTTGCGACTTTTACTTTGATATGATTCTGAGCATTCAGTTGTTAAGGTATGTGACTACCTTCGGAGCACTTTTTTTGAAATATATAAAAATTTTCAACAAAATAAACGCTTTTTATTTGAAATGGGGCATAAAACTAGGAATTCTCGTACAATTTCGACAAATTAAAAATAATTTTGGATATATTGGGAATTTTGAGTGAAGTTTTAATGAAAAATAGTAGTTACGGTAAGGCTTGTATTGAAAATTCTAATTAATATATTCGAATATTATTTATACAGTACATAAATAACATCATTATTTGTTCTTGGAACTATAAGAATTTTAATACTTTTGAAAGTTTTTGAAATATGTCAATTTTTATGTAAGAACTAAATTTTTTACAAGAAAATAATGTTTTTTTCTCACCAAAAGTGCAATAAAATACATTTATATATTCACAGAGATTTGATAATCGTACATACTGCAGATAAAACTAAATAAAACTATTTCTGAAAATTTCAATTCAATATTTTAAAAAGAAAACCTGTAGTAAACTTTACCGTGAAGCAAAAAATTGAAAAACAAAATAGTTTCTCAGAAAATCCATTTAAAGATTTTAATACTGTATAAAAATGTTTATACTAATTGTACATTTTTTAAACTCACCATATTTATAGGTCAAGATTTCTTTAGCTTTTTGTTTAAATAATTCGGACTTTTTTTTAAACCTTTTGCTATTTTCTGGGGAGTTTTATTGACTATAACAATTGTCGTTTTCAATGAAATTTTGATGAAAAATCGCAGTTGCACAAAATTCTAATATATGTATTCAAATAATATTTGTACAGTACGTGAATAACATCTTTACATATGCTAAAAATTAAAATATTCGTAATACTTTTGAAAGTTTTTTTAAATATGCCAAATTTTATGCAAAAACCCGATTTTTAAAAAATTTAATGCTTTTTTTTCATAAAAAAACAATAAAGTACATAAATATATGCACAGAGATTAGATTTTGATTCATAACACAGATAGAACTAAATAAAACATGTTTTTAAAATTTCAATTCAATATCTTAAACATGTTTTGTGTAGGGATCTACTTCCGGTTTACTAATTATGCTATAACTTTGCTTCTAAATATCTCGTACAAAGAAAAATAGAGTGTTTTTGGAATCTTAATTGTATGGGCTTTAAAATAAAAGCATAAAAGAAGTTTCGAAAGTTTTCACCAAAACGGTGAATTTTGTGTTGTCACATACCTTAAGGTATCCTTAACACGTTACCATGGCCAAATTCTGTCAAAAAACATATTTTGCTGTTTTAGCGGACTCGGAATATTTTTCGTATGAGGAAAGATATTTTACTCAGATATGTAGAACTAAAAGCGGAAAAGCACAGAATACATATGCAATTTTCTTTCTTCAAACAATTAAATATCTCCAGCAGTGGCATTCAATAATTTACAAAAAAAAAAAAAAAAAAAAAACTGTAAATTTACCTTAGAAGTTATCTTTCAAATTTTTTTTATAATTCCTTAATTGTCCAAATTCTGGAGATGTATGTCAAATAAGGTATATTACAAATTTATGAAGTTCATTCAAAAATTTACAAATTTGTTGAGTAGTGCTGAGTGCCACTGTTAATTGTACCGTGTGCCAAAATTTACCTACCTTAACTATAGACCATAACTCCTTCTCCAACACTACAACTTACTTCTCCATTTTCATGAACCACAGGAAAAAAAACAATTTTTTACTGAACAAGTTTAAGTGAAATTGAGTATTTTGACACTTCTGAATAAACCACAATACGCAACTGACCAATTCTGAGCCTGAGGCACGCGTTAAAAGTCTCGCGCTTTGCCACACAATATTCGAAACGAATCGGAGAAGTATTTCATACTTTGCCGGGTTCTCATTAGGCATTCTATAGAATGCCTAGGCAATGTGTGAAATAAGAATCATTTCATACATTGCCGGCTAGTTTTAGGCATTCTATAGAATGCCAGATTTCATACTTTGCCGGTAACATATGTAACAAAAAGTAAAGCGGTAAGTAGAAATATAACAAAATTATAGGTCGAAAATAAGATTGTCTCAGTAGTATAATAGCAAATATTTAGCCACAGATTGTACAATTAAACATAGTTTTAAGGCCCTGAAGTCTATAAGAAATTAATCTATCTCGATACAAAGAACGGAGCTAAAGAGAAGATGTAAAGAAGAAAAATTGTTAGAATTTAAGTAAACATTTAGGTAGATTTAAGTTAGTTAAGAGACGTGTGGGCCTCGTTTTTTCTACAATTTAAGTCATATATGGTTTTTCCCCCCGGCTCTGTTACCCAGATGGGACACGTCTATTTATTCTGTACATGTGAGAATCTACCGTGATTAAAATGCATGACTTTGAATGTTAGTCTATTTAATTAAGTAAAATTTATTGAAGCTGTGGAAATTCAAATTAAGGAGAAATATTAAAAATTAAATTTAAGATGAATAGTAAAAATTAAAATTTAAGAGAAGCATTAGAAATTAACGGTTAGAATAAAATTTAGGCATGTAATTTCTTAAGGGCCATTAAGACCCTCGAATAAATCACGTTTTGTTTCTTGGAGGGGATTGTGACGTCTTACGCGTCTTTTCTTTAACAAGTCCTTTGGGTTCTTTGGGCCAGAATTAATGGCAACTCTTTTCCAACCAAATTAGAGTAAGCGGTATGGCAATGTAAAGGAATGTTAGACAATTGACGTGCGTTGTGGCAGTTGATGATTAAACTTCTTGGTTCAAGATTTAAGTTCTACGTGTCGTGGATAAACATATTGGTGTTCGACTAGAAGTTAAACGTCAAGCTACATACAATTGTAGATAAAGACAAGTTTATTACAGAGTAATATAAGGTAGGATTGATTACTTATTAGTATATTTGAAGATTAGGCGGTTCGATTATTGAGATTGGTCTGAATTACATTGTGTGTTGCGTATTGCGTCATCGTAGATTCTCTCATATTAATTATTATAATTATATTTGTTAAAAGTTTAATGTTCGAGCATTGTGGTGGGCGCCGCGCGGCGGTGATTAAGTGTATTAAGCAAAACGAGGATTAAGGGTTTCAGAGTGTGTGGAGGAGATCAGACGATCGAGAGCGCGGAATTACGGTGCCCATCGCAAGCGTTCCGGCATACTCCCTGAGCAACCGAGTGTGAAAATAAAAGAGTTGTTTCAACATCCTCGTCTGGTTTCCGGAGACAAAAACACATAGGGACCACTTCCCCAATATGGTCCGCCCAGCCGAGCCGGAGAAGTGAGCTATTCAAGGTGACGTGAGTAGGGGTCTTTTTTGTGTTTTTATTATTATAAATTGAGGACTAAATTAATTTTAGAAAAATGTTTAAGAACTGCCGTAAGGAAGATCTTCGGATCGTAGCTCTTGAACTTGGTGAGACTGTTGCTGAATAAGTAACTATCGTTGAGTTAACTGAAATTATTAAAGAAAATAAATATTTTAAAGAGGATGTTGAATTTGTTAAAGAATTAATTCAATATACGATCGAGGACCGTAAGCGAGTAGAGGAAGACCGTAAAAAAGAAGCGGAAAATAGGTTACGAGAAAAGGAGCTTGAGCTTGAACTAGCTCGTTTAAATGTTAGAGTTAATTTAAATAACGAGAGAACAGGTGATGGTTGTAACACGCTGGATGCGTTGGTGTGAAAAGTGTTCGAATCCTAACGGTGAAGGTGGCTAATAGACCTGAAGGTTGGGCATTCTTTTTCGTTTCGTTAGAAAGAGCCTTTGTATCAAAAAATGTGCCCGAGTAATTCAAGTCGGAGATTTTATTAAATTTGTTGGGAGAAAAAGCTTCAAATGTGTTAACATATGTTAAAGATGACGAGCTTAACAATTATGAACAACTAAAATCAATAATACTAAGAGATTGATTGATTGAATATTAACGTCGCACTGTTCAGCTACACGAGGGCTTTTGGCGACGGACCACGTAATTTTGAACCATGGTCAAGTGACGTGGACGACACCTGAGCTGGCACCCCCTCTCCTAACTACCACACCACACCAACGGGAGGACGTTTCAGCTCTCGACAGATTTAACGTGCATCGCTGCCCTACACGGCGGGTCTTTAGTGGTACTGGGCTCGATCCTGTGACAAAGCAAGCCACAGTCCGATACCTATACCACTCGGCTACCGCGGCCACATAATACTAAGAGAATATGAGCCAAGTGCAAATCAATTCCTTAAACAATTTTAAAAAGCTACGCGTCATCCAAATGAAACATTTATTCAATATACTTCTCGCTTAATTACAAATTGGCAGTATTACTTAAAATTAAGGAAGGTCTCGGATTTTGACTACTTAAACGATCTTATTGTGTCCGACAAAATTTTCAGTTCGCTTGAAAAAGAGGTAGCGTCACACATTTCCGTTCGAGAAGGAAATGATTGGTTTCGCCCACTAGAGCTTGCCAAAGAGATAGACTTGTATAATACTTCTCAGGGAAAGAGCTTAAAAACTTCGCCGAATGTCCTTACTAGAAATAATCCAGTGAAAAACGTGTCAAGAGTATTTTTGAGTGAGATTAAAGATTCTAAATGTGTTTGTTGCGCTGAATCGCATCCATTATATAAGTGTGCAGTGTATTTAAAACTTCCCATAAATAAGAGAATTGATCTGATTAAAACTAATAACCTTTGCTTTAATTGCCTTTCTACATCTCATAGAGCGAAAGACTGTAAATCGAGATTTGTTTGCTCTGAGTGTCAAAAGAGAAATCATAAAACGATACATTATACAGCCCCAAACCAGGAAGTAACGAATTCCACCTTTGAATCTCTTAACACATCAGCGCCAGTCTTCGAGTCGCGAGTAGAAATGCATAACTTATTAACCGCAACGAGTATAAACAGAAAAAAAATGTGTTTTGCTAAGCTCAGCAATTTGTTATAAAAATGTGAAAATGGTTTATTCCCAGTCAAAGCAATTCTAGACAGTGGAAGTACCTCGAACTTTTTAACGAGGAGCTTATGCGATTTAATTGGATTGAAAAAATACAAGACTAATGTTTCGGTTTCGGGACTAAACAAAACAGTAATTCCAATAGACTCGCGTGTTTCAGTATCTATTAGCAATAAAGAAGGGGGTTACATTAAAACATTAGACTTTTTTTGGTACCAGCAATAACGGAAGATCTTGTTCCAACAACGAAAATCGATTTTAATCTGAATAATATTCCCAATCTTAAATTAGCTGACAAAAACTTCAATATTCCAGAGCGCGCGCAAATGTTATTAGATGCAGAAGTATTTTATGAATTAATGTTACCCGGACAGTTCAAGACGGAGGGTTCAAATGTATTTTTTCAAAACACTGTTTTCGGATTTGTCGTTTCCGGATCTACTTCTTCAGACGCGAAGGCAAAAGAACATTATGGGTTTATTCAGGCTGCGGATAATCTAGAGCATTCAATTAAGAAGTTTTGGGAAATCGAAAATGTAGAAATCGATTATGTTAAAACCAGTGAATTAGATATTTGTGAAGACCATTTTAAAAACACTCATTCGAGAGATTACCAGAGGAGATATACGGTGGCGATGCCATTAAAAGAAGATCCTTCATGTCTTGGTGAATCCAGACAAACCGCGATTCAGAGATCAAACTCCTTGAGGAAACGACTAAGTAGAGATAAAGAATATTTGTCCCTGTATGAGAAATTTTTACAGGAATATGAGGATTTGGGCCACATGAAGGAAATCAAGGCGGATGGATCTGGAGTTTCATTTTACATGCCACACCATGGTGTTTATCGCCCCGAAAAGTCTACAACTAAACTGAGAACTGTTTTTAATGCATCAAGTCCTTCAACGAGTGGGAAATCTCTAAATTCAATTCAATTTAATGGTGGACTAGTCCAAGAAGACCTCTTTTCCATTATGGTTCGCTTCCGAAAGCACAAGCATGCCTTTACTACGGATATAGAGAAAATGTTTCCCATGATAAACATACATCCGGAGCAAACGTGTTTCCAAAGAATTCTGTGGAAGAAGGGCATAGGAGAGCCAATAAAAACGTACAGTTAACTACAGTAACCTACGGCACAGTTAGCGCACCTTATCTAGCCACGAGAACTTTGAAACAGTTAGCGATGGATGAAGCTAATAATTTTCCTTTAGCAGCTCCTGTGGTGCTGAGTGACTGCTACATGGATGACATACTATTGGGATTCGAGAGTATAGAAGAGGTAATCGAGTTGCAGCATCAATTAATAGGAATGTTCAAGACCGCAGGGATGCATCTTCATAAGTGGTGTGGAAATTTACCCGAGATAACTTCCAATCTACAAAAGTATCCTTTCTTGGTGTCTGATGAGACTAAAGCGCTAGGAATAATTTGGAATCCTAAGTTAGACTATCTTCTTTTCAGAATAGAGCAACAAAGGGCAACTTCATTCACCAAAAGAATGGTTTTGTCTATTATTGCAAGAATTTTTGACCCTTTGGGTCTCCTCGGACCGATCATAACTTGGGCAAAGATATTTATGCAAAGATTGTGGTTGCTGAAATTGGGATGGAGAGATGATCTTCCTTTTGAAGAAGAAAAGGAGTGGCGTCGATTTATCGACTCTTTGGAAGCCGTGAATAACATCTCTATTGACCGATGTATTGTGATTCACAGAGCGGAGAACATTGAGTTACATGCATTTAGCGACGCATCGGAAAAGGCGTATGGTTCATCCATTTATCTCAAGTCTATATCTGCCCTTGGAGAAGTCAAAGTGTGTCTCGTAACGAGTAAAAGCCGAGTGTTGCCTCTGAAGCAGATTTCCATTCCAAGACTTGAACTGTGTGGGGCAGTTCTTGCCGCTAAATTGATGAAAAAGGTGAAGGAGGCATTGAATCTTCAGATCACAGCTGTGCATTTTTGGTCGGATTCGACTATTGTGATTTCATGGATACATCTAGAATCAAGATAATTGAAGACGTTCGTGGCTAATCGAGTGTCTAAGATTCATCAACTAAGTTCCTGTGACCAGTGGCATCACATTGCATCAGAACAGAATCCTGCAGATGTGTTATCTAGAGGACTACTTCCTGAGGAGCTTCGTGACGACTCTCTATGGTGGCATGGTCCTGAGCTTCTTCTACAGAGTGCTTATTCAATCACTGTCATTTCAGAACCAACCCAGAGAAATGACTTTGACTGCGAACTAAGGTTGTCTGAGAGAACTCTGGAGACTCCATTGCTGAATTCCAAGAACTTTGACTTTTTCAACCATCTTATGGACCTTTCTAATAATTATTTTAAAATAATACATATTGTTTCTTATATTTATACATTTATTGAAAATTGCAGATTCAAGGTGAAAAAGAGGGGACCTTTAACTACAAATGAGGTAAAGGATGCACTTATTAAACAGGACCAGAGTGGCATTAACTTAAGTGACACGTCAGGTAATCTTAAATCTTTGAATATATTCCAGGATGATAAAGGAATCCTGAGAGTTGGTGGAAGGCTGGAAAAATCTTCCATACCCTACAGCCAAAAGCATCCAGCTATACTGGCTAAAAATTCTAAATTGAGTAAAATATATTTCATAACTTTGCATAAGAAATTATTTTACGTTGGTCCACAAGGAATGCTGAATGCAGTAAGATTGAAATTTTGGGCTTTAGGGGGTAGAAACCTAGCTAGGAAAACTGTTCATACTTGTGTGGTGTGTTTTAAGTGTAAACCAATTCCCTCTTCTCAAATAATGGGCAATCTTCCTTAAGAAAGAGTAAATATGGCCCCTCCATTCAATATAACTGGACTAGATTTGGTAGGTCCATATTTTGTAACTTACAAACACCAGAGAAAGGGCGTTTTGAATAAAATTTTGTTTGTGTTTGCATTTGCTTTGTGACTCGTGCCATTCACCTAGAAATTCTTTCCAATTTGACTTCGGATACAATAATTGCGACCCTTAAGAGATTCATATCTAGGCGAGGAAAATGTTCCAAAATTTTTACGGATAATGCAACAAATTTTGTTGGTGCGAATTCTCAACTAAAGGTATTTTGTAAGACCCTTAACTTTCCAGATCAAAATCTGGCGGCATATTTCACTGAGGAAGGTATTGAATAGAATTTTATTCCACCAAGGGCCCCACATATGAGAGGTTTTTGGGAGGTGGGCATAAAGTCAATGAAATATCACCTCAAGCGAGCACTGGGAAGATCCCGATTCACATACGAGGAGTTTGAAACAGTGATTATCCAGGTGGAAGGAATTTTAAATTCCAGACCCCTTACACCAATATCCAATGATTTTGATAACTTTGAGGTATTAACGCCTGCACATTTCTTGATTGGTAGATCAATTAATTCTATTCTTGAGCCCCCCATAGTAATTAATATTAGTGACAATAGATTAAGCCGTTGGCAGAAAACAACAAAGGTAATTCAGGTAGTTTGGAAAAAATGGAGTACCGATTATCTGAATACTCTCCAACAGAGAGGAAAGTGGATGATCGAGAAGGACAATGGAATGTGTGGTACAATGGTAACTGTAAAGGAGGATTTTACACCAGTTTGCAACTGGCTTTTAGGGCGCGTCGTTGAGGTCTATCATGGTTCTGATGGTAAAGTGAGAACAGTCACAATTAGAACAAAGACCGGAGAATTTAAGAGGCATATAACTAAGATTTGTATTCTACCTATAGATGTAAATAGTTAAGGTTAATTTCCGTTTAAGAAATTATGTGTTTGTCTTTAAATTGTGCTATTGTAATTTTAACTTTTTTTACTGAAAATTTATAGTACCTTATATACATATATATAATAAAATTTTTTGAAAACAATTGTTTAATTTTTGTGAAACTTGTTGTGAATTGTGAAACTGTATTGTGCTATTGTTGAATATTAATATTGTAGGGCCTGGAGGTATGTTCGAGCATGCGCGGTGGGTGCCGCGCGGCGGTGATTAAGTGTATTAAGCAAAACGAGGATTAAGGGTTTCAGAGTGTGTGTGGGAGATCAGACGAGCGAGAGCGCGGAATTACGGTGCCCATCGCAAGCGTTCCGACATACTCCCTGAGCAACCGAGTGTGAAAATAAAAGAGTTGAGTCAACATCCTCGTCTGGTTTCCGGAGACAAAAACACATATAGGGACCACTTCCCCAATATTTAAGTTGAATATCTTAATAAAGTCATATTAAGATAATGTTTGATCCTGGTTCTTTCACTGATCCTACACCTCTAGCTCACGCTGATACTTCGAGGGATGTACTTCCAAGGGGAGGTACATCACAAGGTAAAATAGATAAAATATTAAAAATAAAATAAAAGCTATATTTAAAAAAGCTTGACAACTTAAAACAAATTAATAAGAATCTTTTTTAAAGGAAAAAAATAGAGGAAAATACAAAAACGAAGCAAAGGTAAAATTACATACTCTTAGAACTTTAACCTGCGGTGCCATTTTCAGGAAATATTCTTTAAAAAGTAATGACTAATAAAAATAAAACTTTTAACCAGACGAAAATAAAGAACTTAAAAGAAAACATGAAAGGAAAAAGAAGAATGGAACTAATATATATTTTTTAAACTGACGTAAATCTTAAACTTAATATAAATGTGAATATAAAAAAAATTATAAAAGGAAAGTCATAATCTAAGTAATAATTAATAAAATATTTTAGATTAAAAATCATATTTGCATTATTGTTAGCCAATGTATTGTTACAATTTAAATAATAAGAAATAATATTTCGATAAATACTCGTAGAAGTAGATATATTTGAAACTCAAAATGGTACCTTAAAAATATTATAACTAATGGAATATTATCAATAATATACAAAATAACATCAAAGTAGCCATTTTTTAGAGGATTACTTTTAGTTTTAATGAGATTCAAATATATGGGATAAAAATTAATATTAAAAGTAATTTCAGTTTTTACTAAAAACAATTATATATCAACCATATATCTAAAAATATAAAAATCATGTTTAATAACTCGAATATTTTAATAATAATGTACATAAAAATTAGATAGAATATGGCTAGCGGGCATAGTTTGTTGTAGACCTTAATTTGCATGTATGAATTATCATTAAACTTGACATAGTTCTATTCATAGTTCTATTCACACCACTTCATGTTCAAAAATATTCCATTCTATTTTATTTTATAAATAAATAAATATACTTTAATATCTACTCAATAAGTAATTAGAGTTAAAATATTTATTCCAGTAGACTGAGTTGAGTTGTTTACTTCCCTCAGCAAGCTGGAATTGATCTGAAGTGAAAATTTGCTGTTTACGTTTTTTAGTGTTTCTGTTTTATAACTGTTTGAAATGTAATTTTTTGCATCTCTTTAGCATAGATATTATTGAGGTTCGTAACCAATTCCCTCACGATTACGTCTAAAAACACTCCTTTGTTTAGTTTTCTGGAAAAATATTCTGAAAACTTCACGAATGAGAAAGCTTCAAAACGTATTGCATTTCTTTAACTCCTCAATTACCTCTGGTATTCTTCCAAGACTATGACTAAATAGGTCGTAAAATATGCCTAGGGTGATATAATTTATTTCAATCAGATTTATTCATCTAAGGAAATGTGTTTCAAATAGATTATTTTACTTTTTTTCGAAATTAAAGTCAAAAAAATTTTAATCTGAATAACTCTCATTGAGCGAATGTTATTTAGGTCACGGACTGTGAACATATTTGTTCATGGATGATTTCTCTACAATGTCTATATTACGCGTGTGTTAATTTCATTGCCTACGTAATTTTTTCTTCTTGTTGTTTCAATTTTCATATGGAAAATTAAGCAAACAACAGAAAAATAATAATCTTTACGTCTAAGCCAGTGGTTCTCAAACTTTCACTACTGGCGACCCAATTTTCAATTATAATTGTTATCTCGTCCCCTCCCCCAAATAATAATGTATTGAATGCAATAATAATGCACTTTTTGGGGCGCCAAAGCTACAATACGATCATAATTATAAACCGTACAAATTAACAGGATAAGTATTAAATTTTGTATATGTTACTTTTAAGTATAATATATATTGTTTGTTTGTTTTTTTTTTACTTTTTAGTTTGATTCACTATAAAAGCGTGTTTCTTTAGTTTGTTTTAAAACTGTAATTTATTTTATAATTTGTTTTTACCTATACACGATAAAAATCACAATTCAAGTGAATAATTTAATTAAGAAAAATTATACTTACCTTCTTTCAAGGACTTTTCAATATTTCTTTGATAATTTTAGGAAAAATCCAATAAAACTAAAGAAAATGTTCCACACAAATGCGAGGATCCTTAATAAAAGACATAAATCACAGACACTATTTTCAAACAAAACAGGAACGTTATTTTCCAGCAAAACTGTCATATTTTGTTCACGTTATTGTAGTTTTGCTGTCGTTTGATGTTCTACAAATAGCATTTTGAAATGTTTCTTCCTTGTGTCTTTTTGACAAGGCGGAGTGCTGCATTATGGCTTCATAGTTTTCTTCATAGAGATCTTTAGGCAGCATTTTCAAACTTCAATTCAACTCAAACGTTTCATGTCTATCAATTTTCTCATATTTAATTTCGCTACCTTCATTAATATGCATTATTTCAGCAGGTTCTTCAATTGCTTTATCAGTTTCGACTTCCTACAATAGAGATCACAAATTCGCTTTTTTTATATTCTGCTCATTTACATTTATAAACCATAATAAGTCGTACAACACAGTAATCAAAACCTCAAAATTGTTCATGGGGGAAAGTGTAGCATGCTCTAAAAATAATTGTGTAAAACGTTTTTCATTATGCATTATATGTTTCAAAATACCCATAAAAATACATATTGGTCAAATAATCCTTCAAAGTGCTCAGTATGCTTATCCATATATCATGAAGCTCATTCACATTGAAAAAAAGCAACAAATTATATGATTTTCAACTTTCCTAGAAGTAAAAGAGACGTAGTGAAGCATACCAGTAAGTTTAAGGTCAAATATATGATAAACAAAAGTAGTATTTTAGGGGTTAAAAGAAACGTAATAAAAAATCTCTCATTGTGGGATTACAGTAAAGAAAACAAAGTGTCTTTTTTATTTGGTTATAGGATCAAAGATAGCTAATGAGCGTTTGAAGTGGAATCTTTTATTTTTGATGATCACCAGATGATAAAAATAAATTATATCAGTGTAAATGTGTATTTTTTATTATGTCAGAGAGCATTTTGCTTTACTTCATTCCAAAAAATTATTTTTTAAATGTTTTATTTTTTTGAATATGCTCGCGCCCCCCTCACAGGGTTATCGCCCCCCAGGGGGTGAACCCCACAGTTTGAGAAACACTGGTCTAAGCAATTAAGAAATATTTATCTCGAACCAGAGATATACATTTTGAGAAATGTAGCACAGACACGTAAAATAAATCAGCTTAGGATATGAAGCTTCGAAGAAATATAAATCATTCTCAGATCTTGAGAAGAATTTGAATCTACTTGAGTACCATTTCTTATTTTTAGTATCATATGCTAAAAGCACGATCTTTATAGATGATGTAACTAATATGACTTGTCTTTGTAAGGTTGGGAGACACAATATGTTGCCCATCCGATGGATGCCACCCGAAAGTATTCTTTACCGGAAATTCACTAGGAAATCTGATATTTGGAGTTTTGGTGTTGTGTTGTGGGAAATATTTTCCTTCGGCAAACAACCATGGTATGAATTATCTAATCATGAGGTAAGAATTTGATCAATGTGTTTATAAACTCAGTCCGCATTTAAAATAATTATTTCATGCCGTTGTCTTTTCAGCATTCTATTCTTATGCTATGAAATAAAAAGTTTAGTTTATAATCTTTTTTTAAATGCTTATTGTTGTTTAAAGTAGATTTTATTATTTAGGAGTATCAAAATATACATCTGCTAAAATAATTTAGCTGATTATTGTCATTTAAAGCAGATTTTATAATTTATACTAGCTGGTATACCCGTTCTTTGCATGGATGAATTGAAAAATTAAATAGAATTATTGAAAGATAAAAAAAAGACTTTTTTCATGAGTTAATTTTACGTGAATTGCATATTAAGCAAAAAAAAAAAACATTTTTAAGCATCTCAGCGGAAGAAAAAATCATATTTGTTAAATTTCAAGTTTGTAAGTCTAAGAACTGAGATAAAAATGATTTTTTTTATTCATTACGCCCCGTAACTCTTATGTGAGTCGAATTTTGAAAACAACTTCCTAAGTTGATCTCCGCTCAGCAAATCTTGTGTACTGAATGCTTAAAATGCATAGTTGATGCAGGTATATTCGAATTTTTACGGTATTTTACTGTAGTAGTAGTCTCCGCGTACTTCAAAGGGTATGCCAAACAAGTAAGATCATCATTACCTAATTACTCGAATAAAGTATCTTTCGTATATAAGTATCTTAAGGAGTACTTCTTATAGTCTTTTCCGTTTATGGTGTACGTGATCATAAAACGCTTGCAAATTCTCGAATTTTCAAAAACATCTCAATTTTGGGTCATTGTTTAATGTCTTATAGTCATATCACTTTCTTATAGAAACTGCTTTAAAATATAGGTATTATATATTTTATTTTGTTTTCAAACATTTCTAAGAATGTTTTGAGTGTAGTTGGAAAACTTAAAATATTATATTTCTCTTTGATTATCATTCTGTCTTCATATTCTGTCGTCGCTCTCGGTTTACCGCATTCTTTTAGAAGCATTAAAAGTTCTGCCCAATCATCTAATCCTTCCAATATCGTCGAATGGTGATATCGCTACGAAAATATCAAACGATCCCATGATTTGACCATCCCGCTTTTTTTAGCGCAACTCAAGCTGTGTTACCTGGAACCTTGGAGTTCCACGAGGCATAACCCAGGGGATACACGAGTAAAAAAAAAAAATTTAAATAGAAAAGCAAAAGAAATAAATTCGTAGGAAATGTATTCAATGAATAATATTCTCTACAGAGTTTGTTTAACCAAAAGTATATAAAGTCAGGATTCTAAATGTGTTCGTACTTCGTACAAAAAAGGGGTACTTAGAAAATAAATTCAGAAAACTATCTTAAATAATTTAATGCAGCTTTTATTTCTTTGCGTTCTGTAGTTCAGGTACCACTGCAGGAAATACTCTTTGGAAAGAGTTAGCTTCAGTAAAAGTGATAAACAAAAAATTTTTCATGTTTTACAACATCTTTAAGAAAGAGTGAAAAGAATGGGAGGAAATGACCCTAGAAAAATACCCTTTTTTTTTAGAAAATTGAGGGAAACTTGTGGCAATTTGTTTTCGAGAGTAGATTTAGTTTCCTGTATTTATTGAAGTAAGATAAAAATGGAAAATTTTCATTCTGTGTTAAAGCAAAATCTCTTGGAAGTTATTTAGATTAAATGCATGAAAATTTTAATCATTGTGTAAGATAAAGTAAACAAATATATATAAATTATTGCAAAAACTTTTATTTTTTTTAATTTTTTCGCTTTACATTAAAAAATAAACATCATTGTCTTTAGTTTTTTAGAATATTTTTATGTTGATAGACAATCTCTTAAATGTGTTTTTTTGTACTCTGAATGCCCTATAATCTTTCAAAAACATTTTTGAATAGCATTTTTATTTGAAGATAAACTTTTATTTTCCTCTCATATTGCAACAAAATTTCTTGAGTCGCTAATAAAGCCTAATAGTAGATCATTTAAAAAACAGAATATCAAAATGCTTTAGAGTACATTCAATGATTATTTGCGATAAAATAATAGGGATAATAAAAGCAATAGCTATGCTCAAAAGTGAAATAAAATTTGCTTATATTTATCATGATAGCTTTGCTTTGGGTTTTATAATAAATTAATTCCTTTACAATTGTTAGATATTTAATTTATATCACTCCATACTATTAGAGAATTTTTAAAAAGATAAATGTGTTAGTATTCCTTAGACTATTAAAATATCCCTTATTGTGTAAGCTTAAATTTGAAAATCATACAAAAGTTAATTTTGTCATTATTTATTATCATTATTTACTCTAGATCTTAAATTGTGATTTTTCACACAGTTAGTTTAGATGATTATTTATATTGCAACTTAATTATTAATTTTGTGCATTATTATAGGTATAGCAAAATTATTTAAAATATAACTTAACTTTCTATAGTATATCAACAAAATTCATTATAATGTATATTATAAGATTAGAGTTAATAAATTAATTACAATTCGATTTCAAGGAATTTTAAAAATACGTTTATGAATATGCTATGTTAGATTTTAATCTAAAAAGTACAAATATTTCAATGCACTTGAGAAAATGGGATATGTTTAACTTTTTGCAAAATATTACTTTAAATGTATTGAAAAAATTTTTTCTGACAACTCAAATTTTAAAATTTTAATTATTAAGTAGATAATTATTTTAATGTGATATGATATCGAAATAAAACAGAAATGGCTACTCTAACAAGCCGCAACTACTATAACCTTTAGAAATTTACAAATTCTTTTTAAAATGTATCTTCAAGTTTTTAATAAAATACAAGGGGGTCTCAAAGTCATGGTACAAACGTTAAGGATATATACGGGACATTGTAACAATCATTTATTGTATAGAAATGTACAAGCGCAAATGACGTGGTGAGTTGCAAACAGGGGAAATAAAAGAAGAGAAAAATGGAGTTATTACCTGGTTATGTTGCCGGTAGGGGGCAGAAGGTGTCTAACCGCCGTTCAACATGATACATCTCAGTAGAGGAAGGTATCATTCGCAATTGTGCTGATGTCTACGATAGGAGTCTTAAAGTATGCCGAAAATGCAGACATATACTACATGTACGGCCGTGTAAAGGGTAACGACAGAGCCATGCTACGAATGCATCGCGCGCACTTTCCTGATCGATGAATGCTGGATTACAGAATTTTTCAGCGGTCTCATCATCAACTTCGTGAAACACGTTTGTTTCACGTCATAAGACGTGATGGTGGTCGACGAAGAGCTATGCGCAATCCAAGCCTGGAAGAAAGCACCTTGAACGTTGTGGATGATACACCCAAGTCAAGTACAAGATCTGTTGCTCATCACGTACGTGTGAATCATCAGACCATTTTTAGAGAGTTTAACGAAAATCATTTTCGCATCTTCTATTTTTAGTGAGTACAAGCTTTGAATCCAGCAGACTATCTTCTCCTACTGCCAGTGTGTGGTACAACAATGTGTGCTGCAGTTGGATTTCATAATTGATGTTGCGAACAGTTATGAACAATCATTGTGAATATTATACTTGTGAATGATGCTTTCAATAAACCCTTTTTCTTTCTTTTTGTCTCTTATTTTTTGTGTTTGTGCCTCACCGCATCACTTGCGCCCATACATCCCTATACAATGAAGGATTGTTACAATGTCCTGTCGGGACCACACTGTAATCTATTTTATCCATTAATTAATACATAATAATCTAAATTAATACATATTAATTTGAATTAATACATATTAATCTTAATTAATACATATTAATCTGAATCAATACATATTAATATGAATTAATACATATTATTCTGAATTAATACATGTTAATAATTACAGGATTATGTATTATTAACTATTAATGATACATATTAATAAGTAATACATTTTAATATACAGGAATGAAAGCATCATAAAAAAGAATTTGTAAAGTAGTAAAGTGATTTCAAACCCAGTAGGGTTGTGAAACGTTATTCAAAAAGTAATAAAGTAGTAGATTTTTGGAATAAAGTTAAGCCCCTCCCCTCCGCCCTAAACACAGATATATGGGTTGAGAAAAACTTTTAAGAACAACTGGAGAAAAAAATTTTAAACTCATTAATTCATACATGCGAGAACATAAACAAAGAGCTGCGATTTACGTTCACATATTTACATAGATGGTGTAAGATCTTCGCAATAGCTCCACATATGTAGAATTCTCATTGTTGTCTTCATCGTTGTCAGTTGCTAATAAAAGGAATGTCAAACCATTAAAACATATTTTGGATAAAGCGGTACAGATATAATTGATGTAAAGAGAGGATTACGTTCAAGATCATTTAGTTTATTATGTCAAGAACAATATAGAAGCCTTGTTACATATGAAAGGACGATTGTGTTATCTTGTAGTAAAATCTTAAATTGAACTTTCGGATTAAAAGATGAAATTAAAATCTTTTAAATCGATCGTAAACTCATAAACGTGCTTTAAAATGCATAATATCAAATATGGTTGCTACATATATCGCTCCCCTAAGCGCGGTTCAAAAAGTTCCATCCGTAGGCGAGTGGCATTTCTCAGATGTATCACCTCATACTTACGTTTGACGCATTATATTGCCGAGATTTGACATAAAATATTATTTAAAATAGAATCTGAAATTGAGATATTTAAACGAAAAAACATCAAAAGATAATGGTTAGTTATTACTGTGTCAACCATTGTTTACAGTTTAAGACACCTCGTTGCAGTCTTCATAAATAACCTTAGAATGTTCAAGACAGATAGAATTTTCGTAGAATATATAACAAAATTTTAATAACTTGTTCTATATGTCCTTACAAAAAAAGAACAGTACATTCTTTGCCAAGTTACAGGGGATGTTTCTCTTCGTCTTAAGTCTTAAATGGGGAGTTGTATATCAGATATTTCTCCAATCCTGAGTCAAAGTGAACGAAGCATGTGAATGTTACACTCAAACCGTCTTCGCATGTGCTCTTTCAAGAGTTCGTGATCTAGTTTTCTTAGACATGTGTGCGAGGACCTGAGTGATTTTTGTTGCCACATAGATATTTTAGAAGTTTATTCCAGCTACAGTGAGGATTGAATAAAAGGCAGTCACTGGTTAGGCGCGTGGCATCCTTCAGATGTATCTCCACTCCTACCAAAAAATAAACTATCATGCAGAAGTTACAAAACATTTGTTTCGAATTATTTTCGTATAAAACTGGAAACTACACTATTTTACAATAAAAAATTACAATTAACGAAACAGGACAAAGTCATAAACCTCATGCTATTGGGCACGCTGCATCTATCAGATTCAATGGCCGCCACCCGAAATATGAAGAAATCAGCCTCGTCCTGGAAACTGAATCTTAAGGAGAGTGACGAAAGGCAGATAGAAGAAGGAGGAACGAGTTCCAACTCAATGTGCGGACACAGCACCGAAATTATTTTTATAATGCATGTAAGAGATTTGCGCGCCTAACGGAAGAATATAGGGGAATATTTGGCTGATATATATGCAATTGCAACACTAGTTTGAATTTGATTAATCTCACTAAGGCCTTAAATTAAATAAGAAATCTGGAGTGAAAAATATTGATACGCAATGTCTTAAGCATTTAGGTGATTCTCTAATCCAAAGTGGAGAAAATTTGAATAAAGACGCAAAGGCATATAATTCAGGAACAGTTTTTAGAATTAAAATATAATATCTCAACAGGAAGAGCCCCACAGCTTGATTAAAACTGAATTTACAGGTTTCAATACAAATCAGTATTTATTCCTGATTGAACAAACAAAATTTTATTAACATTAAACGGATTCTATGTTAAAGCACAAATATAAATGATATCTTGATTTTCGTTTAAAAATTTACGCGGAATATTCTTAAATTTCTCCATAAAATATAAAAGCCTAATGCTTTTCGTTATAAGACATTTCTTGGGGAAAAAAGTTTTTTCCCATGTATGTCAGAACAAAAAAAAAAAAAAAAAAAATGAAATAAGTTGGACACTGAAAATGAAATACATTAAAAAATAACGACAATCAAACCCTACTTCAAACTTTTGTCCAAAACAAAGTAAGCTTATCCTAACCATTAAAAATAAAAATTTTATTTATGCATAACTAATTTCTATTGAAGTATGTTTTTTTAAACTTATATAATAATATAATAAAATATTAAAATGTTTCTTTTTCTTTATATGTACTACCTAACTAGGGAATATGCTGTTGTGTGATATTTTTCTAGTTTTTCTGCAAAACTAAATAGTTTTCGAATGGAAAGTGTACCCTTTTCATCAGCGTAAATAAAAATTCTAAAAGAGAATATTTCCAAAAAATACCTAGCATATTGTAAGAGAATATTTTCTGTGTAGGAAACTGAGAATAAATGAATAAAAATATTACGATAAATAAAATAGTTTTGCCAATGAAAGAGAGGGAACAATTTATCGACATATCAACGCAACAAAGAGAAGGCACGTGCGTGTGCGTGTATGCGCGAAATCTTATAGCAAGGACTTAAATCAACCATCCGTCTAAAATACCCTAATACCTAAGGGTTCCGCGAATAAAATAAATTTAATGCTACTCTTTAGTCTAATTGCACGTCCTCTCTCCAATGATAGGGCAGCGATGCACGTCAATTCTGTCAGGAGCTCAAACTTCCTCCCTTTAGTGTAGTGTGTTAGTTAAGAGACTGGGTGTCAATTCAGGTGTCGGCCGCGTCACTTGACCATGCTTCCGAATTACGAGGTCCGTCGCCAAAAACCCTCGAGTAGCTGAACAGTGTGACGTTAACATTCCCTCACTCACTCTCAAATAATATCATTTATTCATACTGTTTGCGAATTCATGTGTGAACCATTATTCCCCTCCACTTGGATCGATGGATTAACATTCGCATGGAAGTGGAGCCTTAGATTTGGAATGTCCCCTGTTTTATAGGCCATCCAGATGCTCCATTTTAATGGGCTGGAGCTCCAACTAATCAGTCATAAGTTCCCAAAAATTAGTAAATTATCTCTTATATGGTAAAGTGTTGCGCGATTTCGGCTGGCTTAGACAATCCATTGATGTATCACGTTCGGTGTTAATGCAGTGCATCACATGAATTTTTTTTCTATTCTATATTTAAAAAGGAAAACACTTCAAAGAGTATTTACAAATTTGACTACCAGTGATGTGTGCCGTTTAGTTAAGAATATCCTGATTTCTTCATTTTAATTTAATTTAATTTGCTGCATCCCTTACATTTTTAACATTATAAGGATTTTAATAAACTATTTAAACTTTTAATCTGAAATACATTAAACTGTTAATTAAAAATTCCATTTCATTAATTCAATTATTAATAAATGGAACTTCAGGTTTTTAAGAGTTCAAAACACAAATGCTCAAAATGCTTTCTAATAAAATTTCTAAATAAGTGAATATGAGTATCTAACACAATTATTTACAGAATTCAAAAGTCAAGCTCTCTTCAGAAAAATAACTATTAACTAAATAGCTAATTTTAGTAAATAAATTATTTACAAAATGCCCAGTGAATTAAATATAGAAGTAATACTTTACTTGAGCGAAATAATTATTAAATAAACAGAAATAAGGAAAAACACTCAAATTGAAATTTATTTCCTTCACTGTTGCTTAAATTTCACTCCTAACACGAATTATGTCACTATAAATTATTGTCAGCTACTGTAAAAAAAAAATCTGTATTTTTCATGCTCGGAGGAGAAAACTCAAATCTAAATTTTCTTATATGGCATGGTAACAACATATGTAATTAGAATTATATTTTAATATAAGCAGGTAGTTAACTTCCGTTTTTAACATATTTGAATCACTTGCTTCTAAAATTGAACGTGAGCTTACTAGAATGAATAAAACTGATAGAACGTATTAAAAGCATAATAAATAAGGGTAAAAATTGAGATTGTTATTTAAAGACAAATATATATATTCTGTTACAATCTTAGTCTAATTTTTCCATTAAAAAAACTGTTCCAATAATGGATAATTTTACTTGTTGGCAAAGTTTCCACACAAAATGAAATTTTTTAAAAAAGTGCTTTTTCTCACAATGAAAACTACTAATTACAGATATTAAGAATGCACAGTAGCTAAATTTAAAAATCAATTTAGAAGCTCATGATATATAAGAATTTAATACTAAAAAAAATATTTTTCATTATTACTATGAGATGAAGAACATTTTATCTACTTAAAAATCCTCGAAACGTAAATATGTTTTCAAAAAAAAAATTTCAAAATGCATCAAAATTTTTGTAAAAGTATTGAAATGAAAAACCTTTAAATGTTAATATATATTTTGTTTTTAGACCTTGAATTATTTTTATTGATTTTAAAATAATGTTTTTGAGTTATCTGTAGAAAGAAAATTCCTACATGAACTTCGAAATCTTTGGAATAAAAATATATTGATTTTCAATAAGATATACTAAAATTTTTTTTAAAAAAACACATTAATTGTCATGAGAAAAAAACTTTTTAATGATTTGACTTCAGAAAGCACCGAATTTACGATACATAAAATTGCTTAGAAATACTTCTTAAGAATCAGAATAAAAAAAGAAAAAATTTGTAAGCTATTCAGTTTACAAAATCACAAAAACTTATCTTTTTGAAAATTCTTACAATAGAAATATTTCCTTTATTGCCCCTTTAAAAAGGCAACATTTTTATAATTCTTTAGTTTTTATTTAAAATTATTCAATTCCTACCATTAGCTCACACTCTATATATTTATTTAGTTATATTGGTGGAATTTTCAATCGTTAATAAAATACATTTTAAAGCGCTCAATTGAGCTAAAATTTTATATACATGATTATTTTGGATCACGATACAGTAATTTAACTATTATTAATACAAATTAATTGATTAAAACTAATTATTCAAAGAATTACAAATTCCGCCACGTTGGCGTTATTTTTGGCGTTTTGTGTCAAAATTTTAAAAAGATTTTTTTCTCACGTTTTAAGGCATCAAGTTGAACAGAAATTTTATATACATGATCTTTTTGGATGACAGTACGATACTTTAATGATAATTAATAAAAATTAATTACCTCTTTAATGTTTTAATTCTGTCATATGTACAGTTGAATCTGCTTTTGTGCGACAGAAGAAAACCACATAAATACGCACAAAAAAATTCAAAAATTCCATAAATTCTTACATATAATGAACTAATTCGTGGAGATATTACAAAAAGCTTTCTTCATGCGGTGGATAAGGACCGCATAAAAAAGTCGCATTTATAAAATATGACAATTATTTACGAAATTTATGTGAGAATACTTCCATAACAAAATAAATAATTAAATATTACACAAGGAAACATTTTAAAAACATATAGTTTCTCATTGTATACACGGATAAGTTTTCAAAATGCATATACGTAATCCATTGCTACTCATCGTAATCCGAAGCCCTGTAATGAATAAGTTAAAATCAATTTCGTCACTTGAAAGTACAAAATTTCGAATGATTAACTTTTTGGCAACATAAAGTAAAGAAATTGGGAGGAAATTCGAGTGGTCAGTTGCTTGTAAATGTCACGATAACCAGCTATATATGATTGAAGCCCTTTTTGGAATTTTATATTTAATTCTTAACTGGTATCTATTTGAAGAAAATGCTTTCCTAATTTGTTGGAAAGCTGGATCCCTGCATATTTTTATCCGCTCTCAAAGAATTTGGCTTCTTGTCCGTCTTCATAATTTATCAAGTTATTGATAATGCCCCTGTCATTGAAAGTTTCGTCTTCAATCAAGCACGAGTTGCTGAAGTGTTGAGAGACAGCAACTGAATGCACATTGTGGGGAGACTGTTTATAACAAATGAACAGAGCGTCTTGAAGTGTCTACATTGCATTGGCGTAACGTACAACTCCGCATCACGTGGGCGGGGGCAGAATTCTAGAGGCTCAAGGCCTGATTTACCCTAAATACGTATTTACCCAATTTATAAAACATTAAAGGCGAAACCTGACTTTCAGGAGAGAGGGGGATCCTAAAATTCTTCGTTACGCCACTGATAAAAAGATGGAAAACATTACGGTGGTGCCAAAGGCATTGAAATTCATACACCGCATAAATTAAATATCGCACAAAAAGGAAATCGCATAAATAAAGACCGCACAAGAACAGGATTGACTGTATATGCATATTTATCGATTTAGCGAGAAAACACTTAGCGGGATAAGTGGCTGATTCGACAAACCAACCCATATTTAAATTATTTGTAACTATTTAACCCTCTAACCGGATAGCACGGAAAATTCCGTCAGTGTAAAGATGCTTTGAAAATGGACTGCACTGATTTTTCTGCCTTCAAACAACGTTTTCAAAAGCGGATTAGCCTCACTTTTCTGAATTCCTTTCCCCCTTTTAAAGGTTTAACATCTTGAAAGATAATTGGGGACGGTGGAAGCAACACAGCAGGACACTGAGGGGAAGTTTTATGGCTCGCGGGAAACCCCGTGTTTTGACCCTGGGGCAATCGTAAAAAATCGAGGGGAAATTTCTTTAGACCCCAGGAAGTGTTTATTTGTTAAATCGTATTTTAAAAGTTTTGAAAAGTTCCAACGCATAAGTAAAATATGTTACAATTCCCTTTTGGTTTAATATTAATTGGAAACTGGTTTAATATTAATTGGTTTAATATTAATTGGTTGGGGCGTGTCAGTGCAATCTGCTATTGTATATAGTTAGACAAATTATCTTTTTTTAAGTATATTCTTTCGCTTCATTTTTCTTATTTTAATCAAAGCTTTCAGTTTTTGAAACATGATTATTTTATTATAAGATACCGAAAAAATTAATAAAACACCAAACTCTTGAAAATTTGAAATCTTTTGAATTTTCCAACCACTAAAAATGAATAAATTTAAACTTCATCAAATCATTTGAAACATTTTCTTACACTTTGATAAAAATAATAAGGAAAAAAACTAATTAAGAGATTTATTAGTTTTTTTTTTTTAAGATTTCAAAGCCCAAGTGTTCAGGGAAGTTTAAGTACAGTGCCTAGTTATCTATTGTTAAAATATACCGAATTATATTTGAATTTTAAGTGCTTCAACTTCAGTTTACATCAAAGAGAACATGAATGAAGATTTTCACACATTTTTTTATAACTTGAATGTTTGAATAAATGGTAATCAAAAATATACGGAAACATTTACAGTAGACATTTATGCATATAAATAAACATAAAAATCAATTTTAAATTCGAGGTATTCAAAAACATTCGAATTATTGTTCAAAAATATCTATTTATAATAAATACCTCAACATTTATCTTTTTTTAAAGGCTAACTGAATAAGTAATTAAAATCTGGATATTTCTTGAAATCTCGAACGTATAAAGCTAGAAATTTTATGTTAGAAATTCCATTTAAAATTTCGAAAAAAAAAATGCATCACGCAGTTAAAAATTATTTACCATAAGTTTTAGCAATTGTTTGAGTATAATAAAAATTTCAAATTTTATTATATAGCTTCTTTGGTATCTTTAAATATGTTTCGAAGATTTCATACAGTTCAGTTGAAAAGTGCATGCTAAGAGCAAAAAATATACTTAAAAAATTGATGAATATACAATTACAATAAATTCTTACATAGAAGCAAAACTGAGAAGCTAAAGCGTAGGAATGGAAAATTTTGAGTATATCTGAAGTAGTTTTCGATATAATTATTTTAAAGTTCAGAAAATTTGTGTGCGTTATAATATACTTAATATTAATTAAATGGTTAAAATAATATATGTTAATATTAGTCATGTACTCGTTTGATGACACATTCATATACTAATAAAATTATCATGGTCATTGATGATAATGTCAAGAATTTATGTAATTTTAAATTCAGACATTAAGCTATTGATGTAGAAAATATAAAACGACCATCTAAAATACATTAAAAATGCAGTCGGCTATAAAATGATCTTGACAAACAAAAAATCCGGCATTTTCACTTGCTATGGCAGAGCCAGCTTAGTCAGGGGCGATCTGGAAAAACAGAGAGAGAACCGCGGTTTGGATGGATGCCGCTCTAACTTTTAAAGTTCCCAGGAAAAATTATATATATATAAATTACAAAAGCAAAAATAAATCTTGTAATTTTCTATACATTTTTATAACAACGAATTGTGGAATTGGCTTCCAATACATTGTTGTGTTTGACAATATGTAAGGTAACCAACCCTACTTTAGATAGATTTGTACTACTTTTTGGTAACCGTATTCCTTTTAAAATTAATTCGTGCAGCCGAAATACACCTTTTGCACCCTTAAAAATTTATGTAAACTATAACGGTTAATTTTAATTTATGCAACTTGTGAAATGTTCATAATTAATCATTTCCGTCTAAATAGTTTACATGAAAAAAAAAGTTTGGACTCCTTCATTCATTAGGGATTTATATAAGATTCTAACATTAAATTTTATTTTTTACCGAATAGGATCGAGTGGTAGTGTCTAGTGCTTCCACACCACAAGTCTGGGGTTCTATTAACGGGCTGCGCAAGGTCGACTCTGCCTTTCATCCCCGCTACATTGGGTCGATAAATGAGTACCAAGCTTGCTTCGGGTCTTAAACACTGAAGGTCTCTCTTCAGACAGACCACCAAATCGGGACATCTGTTCATGCACCTCAGCGTCCAATGGTCACGTGTATTATGATGGGCACAGTAGTTCCTGGCCCTCATAGATTGTTGTGCCACTGAGTTTGAGTCTTAAGTTTGAGGATTACCTCACTTTTGGGATACCCCTTAGATAAACATGTATTTCCACTCATTTGCAATTAAACATTTTTCTTTCAATTACGTTTATTTCAGAAGGAAGTTTGATTTTCAAATGTATTTGCTTAATAACATGTATATTTGTGTATTATATTAAAAATTTTATCAGTCCAAAATTACATGTTTTTAGCTCCTCTAAAAGCTTTTAGGATTTTACAACTGATCTTACAATCCATATACGTTTTATAGTAGTATATTTAAAAATGATAAGGACATTTTTACGACTGTGTGAGCTGTTATGCCTCGTTTATAAATATAAAAAAATTGCATTCAGCTACAGTTTTTAAAATGTACAGAAATAAGTGGAGCAACAGGATACTTACTTATTATGAATATTTTTGACTGCAGTAAGATATATTTATATTTCAGTTTCTTTACAATTTGAATAGAAGTTGTAAGCCATTTTGCGAATAGTTTGATATTGAGTATAAACCCATAGGCTGTTTAATATTGTAAAGTGTTTTACTTTGATACCAGCACACATTAAAATAAGGCTCATTTGCAGTTATATGATCAGCTTCAGTGATATTTAAATTTTCAAAAATAGTCTACACGTACGAAAACATTCTTTCACAACCGCACACCACATCTCTCTCATATTATGCCTTCCCTACAGCAGGAAGTATTTGTGTATACTGAAAAATTTAATACTGGATACATTTCCAAGTGTTAAATTTGTTTTTAAAATTTGGTATGAATACATTGTGGAACTGTCGTTTTATTTCACTGAACAAAATTGTTTTAAGTGTACTGTTTTGAAAGACAAAATTAATTAGGGAGAACTTTTCTCACAATAGAATTTGTAATGACTGAATTGTGTGAAAATGTAGTTATCGATGTGTGACATTTTTCCTTGTAATAAAAGAAACAGAAAGATAATAAATTTAACTTGAGTAGAAAATGGTTAAAAGTACTGTCATGCGCATTTGAAGAAGTATATCCCCCATTAAAATTAAAAATTATTGACTGAATGTGTGTTATGTCCATCACAAATGCCGATGTAGAAAAGATATTTTTATTTAATACAAGGAGTTCGAAAAGGAGAACACTAGGAATGAAAATTTAGATTTTTTTCCGAAAAATATTCAGTTAACATAAAAATATCATTTGTGTGATTTAAATTTAAATAAATTAAAAGTATTGAAATCATTTTTATGTTATTCTAAATTAAAATTATAATTGAATAGAGAAAGATCTGTTTTATTTCATAAATATAATCATCGTATGCACCATTTATTGTCTTATGGTTTAAAAAAAATAGATAGGGCCTTTACTCTTTTTACCTCATAACTTTTTTTAAAAAGAAGAAAGTGAGCGCGTTTTCTTACTCTCATATTCAAAAATGAATACAGGATGCTTTTTTCTGGTTCAAATCGCAATACCAAAATATTCTTTTTTTAATTTTTAAAAAAATGACAGAAAAATAAATTTTGTTTGAAGAAAATATAACTCTTTTTCAACTTTTAACACGCCATTTATTTCATGTTTTTTTACCCTACGTTTTGTTTTAATTTTACTGTGACTGAATCTATGGGGAAAACGACTGAGAATAGAATTACGGTTTTCATACAAGATTGCCCAAGGCAATTTAACAGCTAGCTGTAAACGATTGCTATCCTGGTTCTCACTGATTAAAGACGCCGAACTAAGTCATAAAATTGTCCCCTTTCGACCTCCCTAGTTTTAAAAGGGGGAAAGAATTGAAGTCTGTTGCATTTTTGAAGGGAATAGCAAAATAAGAGTAAAACGCTTTCGGAATAACTTTTCAGGAGGAAGGTATCCACTTAGAGGGTTAATAAAGAGTAGCTAAAATAAAATTTTCTTTGTTGATCTGAGTAGGAATTGACTTAATTTTTTTATATATGTATATTTTTTACTTTTTTTTTAGGTAATACAACAAGTTACGGCACAAAAAGTACTTCATAGTCCACCCAATTGCCCAGAAGAAATATATCAACTAATGCTCTCTTCCTGGAAAAATAATCCCCACGAAAGAATATCAATGAAAAACATCTACATGCAGCTTCAGCTTCTCACCAGCACCAGAGATACAGAATACTTGGAAGTGGTTGACTGACATTTGCTGAAAGGGCATCTCTACAGGATGCCTACTTTTATTTGCGAGACAGAAATGAATCAGTGACTCTGTTGGCATTCATCGCTGAAAAAGCAAGCAACTTGTTTATAGCTGTTTGAAAATGAACAAAGGTGTTATTCGAAAAAAAAATCTGTAAGATTTCATTTATTCTATTTCAATTTTATTTCCAGAGCATTTTCTATCATTGTTTGTATCCCTTTTTACGCATGAGATCTTAGATTTTTAAGAACGAAATTTCTTTATTTGTTTTAAGCATAAAGAAAATGCAAAGTTTACATTGGATGCTGCATGGAGATTGTTCTACAAAGTTTCTCAAAGACTCCATCATCATCAATTCCATGTAATTGCCTTTTTTTTCTCATCAGAACCCAATAACTGTTTTAAAAAACTATTCGATGTTAAATTAAATATATGTGTCCATTGTGTTTGTGCTAAAGTGGGGTAAATTACGGACTACAACAAAATGTATTTCTAGTGATTTCTTACTTTAAAATTTATACATATGCTTACATATTTAATCATCGTGTACAATACATAGGTAAAACTTTTTCATTTTAATGTTTATACATTGCATGCTATGAATGTCAAATAAGTGTACTGAATAAAAATACGCTAGTTTCAGTAGGACTAACGATAAATAATGGAAAATTCAGACTAGGTACAGCAGAAGTCTAAAAAAGATCTCTAAAAACTGACTTCGACACTTCGATAGTTTATTACATATTGCTGAATCTAAAAGTGTATACTTAATCTTGTTTCCTTTCAAGCAAATCTCTTGGGAAAAAAGCAATAAACAATCGTAATTAACGTACTGAAGCAGGTTATAAGAAAGTAAAATAAAAATAATACGTTAATACAACAGAAAATAGAAATATTTAATGCACTTCAGTTACGTCGATTCTATAAAAGCCCGTTTAATATTTACTGTGCTTAGACATTTGAAATGATTTTCAATTTTCTGAAAAAGTTACCACTGCATTTATATTGTAATAACCCATTATCAAGAAAAAGATTCGAATTTCGTGGGGTTTTTTATGTTTTTGTTATATTAAAATAGATATATTTTGAATTTTGGTATGATCGTAGTCCTTTTGGTGCGTATATATGTGATGAGTTTACACTATATAAATTTAAAGTCATTCGGTCAAACCGTTCTTGAGATATGATGGAAGAAAATTTCAAAAGCACAGTTTTGAGAAAAATGCTTTTAAAATTTCAAGTCCAATTAAAATAATGAGTCTTAACTTAGTGCTCCGAATAGCTGCTCTTCTATCACCTGATTCTTTATATAGACTTTGAATTTTAAAAACTCCCATTACCACCGTATTCTAGGCATATTAAGAAAGCAATTTATGAAAAAAAATGGGGTTTTTTTTCAACCCATCGCATGGGTGAGCCTTCTTAAAAATAATTATTTTATGATATTCAAAATCTAAATATTATTTATGCGCGCATTTATTTAAATTGTCAGAGCTTAAGCTTTTTAAATCGCGTATATCAGAGCTATTTCTCTTTTGTAATAGATACCAGAAAAAAAAGGACTTATGGAATAAATTAATTTTGTGCAGTACATCTGTTGAACAATACCTCAGAAATTCGCTCATATATTGTAAGTCAAAATTAAAAAATATTCATACACTTTTTTCATAAATATTTATTAATTTTTCTTATTTTGAAGAAACAGATTTCATTTTTGAAAAATTAGTTTTAAGAAATAAATGAGTTTGAACTTATTCCTTATTTCTCTTTAAAAAAAGTCCTACTTTCTACCCTGAATCAAATAAAAATATTGGAGAAACACTTTTCAATTCTTGTGAAATAAGTTGAAGAAAAGGACCGTAAGGAAAAGCGGCTCATATATAATTTAGGTTACTTCATTTGTTGAACTTTATATATCGATCTAATATATATATATATATATATATATATATATATATATATATATATATATATATATATATATATATAATTTTTAAAATTCAATCCCTTATTTTAAAACCTTTTTTTACAACAAAATGGATACAGTCGGTGAAGTAAAATGTTACTATACATTATGACAGAAAGGAAAATTAAAATGCAAACTGTTATTATAACATGTTACAAGCTAAAAGTTACTAAAAGTTTTTACCAAATTTTTGGCTTTTATATGCTAATTTGTATAAACTTTTATTTTAAACTGTAACATATTATAAGCTACTCACTTCAACAAAAATATCAGTAAATTCAAATGAAAAGAAGATTTTACATGTAATCAAATGCTTTTCCTACTTTATTTTCACTCTTAAGAAGTTTGATAATGATATCTTTAAATTCTGGAGCAATAATTTATTTATAACCTTAAAAAATAGTTTTAACTTTATAAACCTGATTCTCTTGTGCTTTATCAAAAGATGCAATCTGCATTTTTATAAGCCAATACAAGTATTAATTTTTAGGGAGTCCCTTGATGCAATATGCACAGATAGAAGCATTATTTTTTTACAGACGTGTCAGCAAAAGGAAATGTAACTCAAGTATGGCTACTCAAATTTTATTTCTTTAAAACTGCATGATTTGTTAAAGTCAAATATTTGGACATGATTTCGTCTATTAATGAAATTCCGTTATTTTTTCCTCAGTAATAATATATTACTGCGTAAGAGGAAAGTAATATCATCTAACACAAAATTTTTTTTTCTTGGATAGTAAAAAGCTTATAGCTCAATCGGGCACTTGCAGAATAAGTTTTCAATTACGTGAAAATTTTTGATACAGATATCTGTGTTGAAGAATAAAAAAGAAGTATTAAGAAAAAGTATAGGTTGTGTTTAAAAATAATCAACAAAAGCTGCATTTAAAAAATATTTGAAACATTCTAGCTATATGTGATGTTTTATGTAGAAAATATTTAACTCCGATATTCTTTAATTTTTATGTTACAATGTAAATGACTAAGGGCCTGATTTGCACAGAATTACATTTTAATGCGACCGAAATGTATTGCACATAAAAAGAACATATCAAGCTTGCAATGTAACCAATGTTTATGCCATAATATACGGGTTAGCACCTTTTTTTGTTCACGGACCACATTCTGAGTGCGAAGGATACAATAGGGCCGTACCTTTTGAAAGTGGTTGCATTCACATTATAAAAAATAATAAATACGTTAAGTCAAATAATGTTTGGGACAGTTGTATTCAATTCATTTATTGTGGTAAAATTAATTTTGTTAAGGTAAATTGAAATTTATATATATATATATATATATATATATATATATATATATGTGGTGCATATTTAATTAATTCAGTTAAAATCAGTTTAATGAAATAAATGTACTTTATCACACACATACTTTTCGACAATATTTTTTTAATTCATAAATGAGATTGCTTGTTGAAATCCTCATCACAGCCTGCAAGTTAATGTCAGCCAACTTGCATCTGTATTTACTCTTGTTAATCATGACATAAGAAAGACTTTGATCAGAAATGTATGTTGACTACAATATATGTATATATATATTGTATTATATTATATTATATTATATTATATTATATTATATATATAAAAAAAAAATTCCCCAGCAAATATCTTTATACATGGAAATTTCACAGCAGATTTTTAAAAGTCAATGTCATAGAGCATTAAACATTTCCTTTACGCTGTGATATGACTTCAAGTTAATAAGTTCAAGCTGTTGCTCCTTAGGGGCTGTTTCAATATCAGCAGTTAAAGAACAACATAGAAAATTGAATTTATGCTCAATTTTCTGTAAACCCTGACATCTTGTGACCACTAAACACTGTAGATGAGCTACTAGTAGAAACACTTTCAGATACTTTGTTTTCCTAATAATTAAAAATAAAAGACGAATATTTGAACTTTCGAGAAAGAAAACCCGATTCAAAGCGGATTTTTTTAATATATTGGTTTCCGCATAAAAAAAGTTCTTAGCGAGCCACATGTGGTCTGCGGGCTGCTAGTTATCCACCCCTGCCATGTGGTAAAATTATATTGAAATTTATTGATATCTCTCCTAAAGGAGATAAAGAGAAAGAATAAGGGCTTACAATTCTGCTTACACTATAGATATCGAATCATTGTAATGCGTTGTATATGCAGTATAAAATATAAAGGAGAGACATCAAAATCTTCATTATTCATCTACTGATAGAAATTCCATGTTCGAATGAAAAGAAGTCATTGAATTTTTAACAAAATAATGGCTTTAGAATTCAGATACTCATCCATTGACTATATTCATGTTTAAGCTTGAAACATACAAATAGAAGCATTCAAAACCATTAATCTTAACGTTACAAACATTCTAAGAAAACTCTTCGGAAATGTGGTTGTTAAAATTTCGTAAGTAACATTGGGAATGGCATTATAAATAATGTTTCTGGATGTTCTTTGAATGGTGTAACTGTATTTTAAAAAGAAATATGTTTACACTTTTATTTTAATAACGTTTATTGTTAAATTTAAGTGGATATTTACATGGATCAGAAGCCCAGTGGACGGGTGGTAGCGTACCACGCTCCCACACTAGAAGTCCGGGTTTTATTCCCGGGCTCGGCAAGGTCGAATTTGTCATTCATCTCTACTGCAGTCGGTCAAAAAATAAATATCAAACTTTTGGGGGACTTAAACTCTGAGGGTCTTGCTTCCGATTGACCACCTGATCGGGCCATCTGTTCATGCACCTCAGCGCCCAATGGTCAAGTAGATGAGCACAGTAGACCCTGACCCTCTTGGGCTGTTGCGCCACTGAGATTTGTTTTCATAGTCACACCCAAAACTATAAAGCAGAGTAAAATATACAGTTTTTTAAAATAGTGATTCAACTATTGTTATACAAAGATTTATGTAACGTACTCTTTAAAAGTAAATAGTTAAAAATTTGAATCACCTACACAAATATTCTTGGAAATATCTGAGCTGTTATTTACACATCAAATTTCCCTACCTAGGGAATAAAAGATTATTTCCCACATCAAATTTCCCTACTTAGGGCACTAGAAGAGTAGTTGGGTAAAACAACCAGCAGTCGTATTATTTGATGACATTAAGTTGAATCAGAACTCAAATATTACTTCTCAATTACAAGGCTACAGTGAATCCATAAATACACCCAGGAACATTGAAAATAGCGACACAAGAAGAAAGCATCGGATTGAAATGAAGTTTAATACACATAATGACACAGATGAGAGATTCACTTGATCTCAAAAACAAGACAATTAAAGGAATACAGAGTGTGCAACGACACAAATGCTGGGCAACTTCAATAGCGCGTTGGACCACCTCCAGCTGCAATACATGCCGCCTCACGGTTCGGCATTGAGTTGATTAGACACCTTATGTTGTCCTGAGGCAGATGGGTCCACAAATCTTGAACAGCAAACTCTAAATCATGTACAGAGTGACACGATGGCATCTGCCGTTTTAGCTTATCCCACACGTGCTCTACAGGGGACAAAATGGAAGGGTCTGAAAATGACGTAGGAATTCTTGAGCAACTCTTGCTGTATGCGGACGAGCATTATCTTGCTGGAAAATTGCCCCTGGGAGACCATTTAGGAACGGTCCTACATGGGGTCGAATAATATCATCAACCTAACGTTGGCTCGTTAAGGTTCGACGCATCACAATTAAAGTGGACCGGCTATCATAGGCTATGACCCCTTAGACCATTACACCAGCTGTTCGGAAAGTGTGACGTAGAACAGTGTGAGGGAATTGCACCGCTCACCAGGGTGCCTCCACACCCGTACACGGTTATGATCTGTCCCCAACATAAACCGGGATTCATCACTAAACACAACCTTTTGCCAATCTGTGACATTCCACTTTTATCTGGCTTGGCAACACTGTAGACGCAGTTGCCGATGCTGCGGTGTTAAAGGGAGTGCACGGAAAGAGCGCTTGGATTTAAGATTTGCTGCTGCAAGGTGTCTTGAAATTGTGTGTGGAACAATTGCTACGCCTACGTCTGTTCGTATCGTTAAACGAGTCACTGTGGGGTCCACAAGTGCTTGCCGCACGATCCTCTCTCCTCGTGGTCTTCCTGGTCACTCCAGACCCGGTTTTCCGCGCTTGGGTTACCTTCTCGTGTCCACTGCTCCCAACAATTTCTATCGGTACAATCCAAACAATCCACCTGGCCAGCAACACAGCGCTTCAACCAGCCCACAGTTTTCATCCCGATGACCAAGCGTCTCTCAAACTCGCTTAACTGTGAGAAATGTCTTCTAGCACGTTTCCCTGGTATGTTTCGCTTACCAAAGTCTTCCTACAATCGGTGGAGTAATCATCACATTTATGAATCTTCGAATTTGCACTGGCTTATATAGCACCCTCTTCCTGATTATAGCACCACCTCGGCGTGTATGAGTATTGGCATAAAATGATAAAACTTGGATCATTTGCATATCACATTACGCTGTACTTATTTGCAAAGTTTCGCGATTATACTTAGCTTCCTTTTTGAGTCGCTATTTTCAATGTTCATGAGTGTACTTCTTTTATATTCTGAATTTATCGGCTATATCAAATTTGTCAAATTAAAAGTAAAGTAAATATATCGGGGGAAATATAAAGAGACCTTATGATTAAAACTGAAGTAATTTTTAATTGTTTACATTTCCAACTCGTTAAAATCATTTTATATCAATAGCCATGATAGTCAGACAATCATAATGAAAAACCTTTCTAAAAAAGTAGCCTTAAATAAAACATCAAATACTTAACTAGTTTAAAAAGAACAAAACACAATTTCATTTTTTTTTAATTTAAATATATTTCTTCTAAAAATGTATAAATACAGTTAATTTACAAATTTAAAAAGTATTTTAAAAAAAACACTGCACACGTTTTGAATTCTTTATTATATATATATATAGCTTAAGCTTGATATAGCTTAAGTAATTATTCGTAAAAGATCACACAGAGAAATAGGTTTTTCATTCCATTCAAGTTTGTTTTTCCTTTCATTTCACACAAAAATTATTTAATTTATTTAATAATAAATTACATAATGCTTATATAATTTAGTATTATGAATAATATTTAAAAAACGACAAAATTAGTGTTGTTTCAATTAAAATTTTTTGAAACATTTCTATTTTCCAAAAATTTTGTGTAAGCTCCCAATTTATGAAATATGTGTAGATATTAATTTAAAGAGACAAAAAAGATTAATTTCAAAACTGGAAAAAAACTCCTATGAATAATTTTGAAATATAATTGTAAGAATTACTTATAAAATTATTCCTCTTAGTTATTTAAAACACTTGAAGTATTTAATTCAAGCCTCCATTAAGTTTGCACAACTTATTAATATTTATTTAGTCCCTAATTTTTCAATAAACCAAACACATTTTCTGAGAAAAATTGAAATGACTTTTTTTTGGATCTTTTGTTAGTTTTTTCTTTGTAAAAGTATTTTATAGAGAATACATATTTAAAATATATTATATGAAATACATTTCCTCTTTTTTTATTTAATAATAATACTTGACAAGAAATAACATGTCTTCCATGTATATTAGAGCAGATCACAGTTATATGGAGGGGAAATTTCTAATAATCGGAACCTACCCCCTTACAGAAAAGAAGTTCTTTGGAATGGGGATAAAAGAAAAACTAATTTTAAAAAGTAATTTCAAAATTTAATACTGCCACAAAAGTTGGGAATTTTCGAAAGAATGGAAACAGACTTTGGTGTCGTTAGATAATTTTAGACTAACAAGTAATATAAAAAAAATTAAGTCAATTCCTATTTTGAATGGATGAATAGAAAGTATTTTATTAATGATTTATAATTTGAATAAAATATATATATATATATATATATATATATATATATATATGAGGAAATATGTATACAGGAAGAGTGAACTAATAGTAAGAATTGCAAAAAGAGCATGATTTGTCTGCATTGCTGTAACAATGAAAACCCAGTTTGGCTAGTTTGGCTAAAAATAGGTTTTCGATGCCAAATTTTGTATTTGTTTTAACAGTTACATTGTTACAACAATAGAGATGAATCTGAGATGACGTCAGAAACCGTTAAAAGTGAAACTAACATGGCTGTATATGTAATTATTTAAATAATTAGTTTCAGTCAATTAATTTTAATTAATTAAAATTAAATATCGTATTTTTACCCACAACAATGGTGTATAGAAAATTTCAGCTCAAATGAGGGATTTAAAATGTGAGAAAAAAAAAACCTTTTCAAGTTTTGACACAAGTCGCCAAAATGGTCGCTATGTCTCCAAAAATGATTTCAACGTGACTGTACTTGTAATTATTTGAACAATTAGTTTTAATCAATTAATTTTTATTAATTATAATTATAAATCACTGTATTGTCATCCAAAATAATCATGTATATAAAATTTCAGCTCAATTGAGCGCTTTAAAATGTATTTTATTAACGGTTGAAAATGCCACCAAAATAAATAAATAAATAGAGAGTGTGAGCAAAGAGTAGGAATTGAAAAATGCAATTAATTTCTTACAATATAAATAACCAAAAAGTAGGATTCTTGATAAGTGAGTACTGTGAGCGTGTGCATAGAGTGAGTGAGTGAGTAATAGTGCAATGTACATAACATCATTTCACATAAACCACTATTTTCTCTCTTCACACTGTCGATTCAGTCGGATTCAAATTTTTTTCTTTGTTTCACTTGATCGTGTACTGTAATTTAAACTGTGTAGGTTTTATATAATTTAATAATAAAGAAGCTGTTAAATGTAACTGATGTTTTTTTTTTCTTACAACTATTTAGTATGTGGGTCCTCTTATTGCAATAAATGTTAAAAAGTACTAAAATGTCTGTTTTCCTTTAACAAAAATTACTTTGAATTTTTTTACTTAAAAGAGCTCAAATACCTAAGCTCAATTTCTTTTGTGGTCGTACTTAACATAAAAACAAATTTTCTATTTTATTTTGTCCTTTATCTATGTACCAGAGAAAATTTTTTCCTCAAAGGTAGGTTTTCAAATTCTGAAAAAAAAACCCTAATCCACCACCTAATTCTAATCGATCTATTCTAAAGTATAATCAATCTAAAGAAATTCTATTCAAAACTTTTGAAGTATTATACTTGCCTTAAAAATAAAAAGGTCATTCTAACTTTCATCTCAAAAAGATTTACTCTTATTACAGTTCCTATGTAATGAGACACTTCCTGTTTACTAAAGTTGTGTAGTTTTTCTTAACCAAATTAAATTTGAAAAAAATTGAACTTTTAATAAGATTATTCATCACTGAATCTCAGTGTTTATCTATTTTGCTTGAATTCGAGAAGTGAAAATAAAAAGAGAAAAACAATTTTTTAAAAAATGCAAAAAAATATATATATATATTTTTAAGAAAGCCTAATTCTTGACATGGCTGAATGTTTTAAATTACATTTTTTCCAATACATAACTCCCTGTCCTTACCTATATTGAGGTGTTTAATGCAACTATTTTATTAAATAATTAATATATAAACTTATAAAATGATAAGATTCAGCAAAAAAATTAAATAAATTTACTGAAATATGAAAAGGATGACAATAGTTTTTGCAGCATAAAAATTAACCATTTTTATATCAAATTAAATTTTATATTTTAAAAAAGTATTCTAATGTTATATTTTAAAATAAATATAATTTGAAGATGTAGTATTAGGTAGTGCAATGGTTGAAATAAACCCATTTATTTCTCAGTTTTGACTAACATGATCTCAATAATATATTAAAATATAACTTCTCTCTGATCTCAAGACACATCCTTTATTTAGAACTAAAATGGATGTTTTAAAAGGTAATGAGAATCAAGTAATAAATACTTTGATGATTAATTTTCCAGTGCTTTCTATCCTAGAATCTAGTCAATGTACATATTTATTTATGTGTAAATGTTTATATGTATTGTATTTGTGAATATTGGTGCTATATATTATGAAAAATGATGTTTGCCTCATTTGTCTGAGAATTAAATTATCATATTTTATGAATACATTTGACAAAAGGTATTTCTTAAATATTGTTCTGAAATGTGATTCTATTCGTATTTCTCTCGTAATTTCTGTAGAGCGCTGTAAATAAATTAGAATAGCTTTTAGAGTGTTCCATTTTACCTACTCGATGAATAAATGTTGCACTTTTATTGTACTTTTGATCATGAAAAAAATTGTGTATGTTGTGTTTATTGTGAAAAATAAATGTATGTGTGTAATAAATGTACAAACGTTTCTTTATTCTATGTAAATAACACAACAACCTTTTTTAATCTGATAAAAAGCTAACTAAATAGAATGGATTAAGCTACACAAAAAGCCACGCAGCTAATTGTAGTTTGTATTTTGGGGAGGTGGAAGCTCTTGGTTTTTCCGAAACTTTGTCTCCTTTCATGGCATTAAAGCGCTTTTACAAATTGCCCTGTTTTTAACAAATAATATTTAAAATTTAAAATATGCAAAATTAACAAAAAGAAAGAATTAGTGTAATAAGAATAATGAGTTAATTATAACCATATATATAAATATATATATATATATATATATATATATATATATTTAAACTATTAAGGATGAGAGAGAGAGAGAGAGAGTTTCTGCGAGTTTACTGAGAACTGGTAGTAGAAAGCTTGGAATATAATTTTCGGCAAGTGTAGGTTCCTCACCAGTTTTTAAAGATGTTGTTCCACAGGCACTTCGAAAGAAATTAATACTTAGAATATTATTAGTAATGTTTATAATTTTAATAATTCAGAACGTAGGTAGATTTTTTTTAGTATTTTATTCGTTATACCATCTCTTCCTTGAGATTATTTTTTAAATTTTGATCTTTTTAATACGAAAAAACTGGCTTGTTATATATAGGAGTTCGAGCGCAGGATCTATGCACATAATTTCTTGTAACTTTAATCACAAATATTTTGCATAATATATTTGTCCAATAAACATCATTTTGTTATCTGCATTTGTTCCTGTAGTAGCAACTTTAATGGCCTTAGTGTACATACGTATATATACATGCATGCATATACATACATACAGACATATATATATATATATATATATATATATATATACTCATTGCCAAAACATTTGATCACCAAGAAAATTCGTCAAAATAAATGGAAATTTTATGTATGTGACTATTACTTTGATGTAAGTAAGTGATTAGAAAATCAAAGAAAAAAGATCATTTATTGCAGAAAAAAGTACAAATGAATGTAAGTTTTAGAATATTGGACCCCTCTAGCGCGAATGCCTGATGCGATATGAGTGGGCATTGAGGCATACAAGCTCCATATGATGTCCTGAGACATCTTGTTCCACTGTTAGTGTTAACACGAATCCATCTGTCTCAACTAACCGTCGTTCCAGTCAATTGGTCATTTCCAGAATGACATTGCTTAGAATTTTAAAGTTGGATCTTAAGATGTACCCAATCAAAATTTTAATTGTACAAACACTGCTACCGCAAGACCACCACCAAAGACTACAATACGCTATTCATTTTACGCAATAGCCATACAAATGGATCTTTAAATAATGTTTTGATGTTGTATGAGGCGCATTTCCTTTTAAATGGTTAAGTCCACAAACAAAACTGTAGATTTTGGGGTTCTGAAAATGCAAGGGCAACACACCAGCATCAGCTGCACCCATATAAACGTACTGTTGGGTGTGGTGTTATGGCCAATAGTGTTATCGGCACATATTTAACCAAGAATAAGGATGGAACGCCGGAAACGATTTTTATAGAACAATTAGTGAAAAGTTTTTGTAGCCAATGGCAGAGCAGAATCCTAATTTGTGGTTTCAACAAGATGCGCACACTGCTAGGCAAACTATGGACCTATTGCGTGAAATTTTTGGCAAACGTCTAATTTCAAAATATTCAGATTTCCCTTGGCCACCTTATTCGCCACTTTTTTATGGGGATATTTAAAAACAAAGAATATGTTAATAAACCAGAGACTATTAGACAACTGAAGCAGAATATTCGAGACGAAATACTGAGCCTTGAACCAGAAACACAATACGTGGTGTAATGGAAAAAGCGTTGAAAAGAGCCAATTTCTGTATCAAGAAAAATGATTGACATTTGTCAGATGTCATATATATATATATATATATATATATATATATATATATATATATATATATATACACTCTGTCGCAAAAAAATATATGCACCCAGAAGAAATCAAGCTACAATCACGAAACTCGGCAAGAATGTAGTCTGGTAAGAGATATGCAAATGATTAAAATTTCGAAGCCAATGAGACAAGGCTAAGTGTGCTATGCGCATATTAGTTGCGCAACTGGGAGAGTTTAAAAGCATGAGTACGAGCGCCGTACGGCTATACAAACGAATCTGATGACTTTGATAGACGATATTGAGACTTAGGATGCCTCTAAGACGTAACCGGCGGCAGTACGAGCAGCTGACGGACTTTGATAGGGGCCGTATAATAGGCCTCAGAGAAGCAGGTTGGTCGAATAGACGTATCGGCCGCCACCTCGGTCGGAGCGATATGGTAGTTGCTCGGTGTTGGCAACAGTGGATCACAGAAGGTAGAGTGTACCGTCGCGGAGGGTCAGGACGTCCCAGGAACACAAATGATCGCGAGGATCGTGCAATCAGAAGAGTGGCCACTTCGGCACCAACAACGTCGCTAGCATCGATTCAACGCAACTTACCTCCTTCCAGACATCCAGTGCCATCAAGAGAAACCATAAGGAGACGACTGACCGAAGTTGGCTTGAGGAGCCGACGTCCGCTAAGACGCTTACCACTGACCCCACATCATAGGCAGTGTCGACTGGATTTTTGCCGACCTCGGGCAACTTGGAGTGTGACAGACTGGAGACGTGTCATCTTCAGTGATGAATCCCGATTCAGTCTCAGTGATGATGACCACCGCACACGTGTCTGGAGGCGCACCGGCCAGCGGTCCGATCCGGCATTTATTGTCGAGCGGCATACAGCAATTTCACAAGGTGTGACAGTGTGGGGAGCAATTTCTTGGGACACACGATCATCTTTAGTGGTCCTTCAAGGCACTTTGACAGCTCGCAGATACGTGGACGATATTTTAACGCCGATTGTGCTACCCATGCTATCAAGTCGCCCAGGTGCCATTTATCAACAGGATAATGCTCGTCCACATACTGCGCGACTCTCCCAACAATGTCTTCAAGGATATGACGTCCTACCATGGCCTGCCAGGTCAACAGATCTTTCGCTAATAGAGCATGTCTGGACGCGCTGGGAAGGCAACTGCAGCCGTCCCGAGATACAGGAGAATTAACTGCGCAGATGCAAAGACTATGGCAGGATCTTCCACAGGGGGTCATAAGTGATCTAATTGAATCGATGCCACGCCGAATTTCGGCTTGTATAGCTGCCAGAGGTGGCTTTACTACTTACTGATTTTTAACCTTTTGCAAGCTGTAACCGCTTAATAAAATGATATTTTGTTCTGAATTTTTAATCATTTGTTTATTTTCATATACACTACATGCATACCAAATTTCGTGAATGTAGCTCAATTTCTTCTGGGTGCATATATTTTTTTGCGACAGAGTGTATATCATACGTAATTTCCAAAAAATATATTTAATGTATAAAAAAATTAATCAAAATAAATTATTGTTACAAGAGATATCCGTGTTTAGTATAAGTAGGTCCGAATGTAGACATGTTGCAGTTGAAGGAGGAAAGGAACCAAAATGTTTCGAGAATCTGACTTTGAATATTTTTATTTGAATTAAAATATTGGATTACTACAGTGCTTCTCAAACTGTTGGGCACGTTCCCCCTTTGGTGCATGATAACCCTACGAGGGGGGCGTGAGCATATCGAAAAGTTGAATATAAAAGATTTAAAAAATTATCAATTTATTAAAAGAAAAGCAAAACAAAGTGTTTCGTCAATATTTGTGTGGACTGTAAAACTGGTTAAAGAATAAAAAATCAGTCTTTTTCGCAACGCTAAGCCTACTTTATTCGTGCACCCGCTTTTGTTGGGGTACAGCTAGACAATGTCTACTTTTACAAATTTTTTACAGATGGCGCTACAGTGCGCTGATGACGTAACATTCTGCCCGGCGTTGAAATATACAGTATTTCAAAAAATATATTTAAAAATGCAATTTGCTATATACAGTTTACAAATGCCTAAATGAATTAAATACAAATAAATTCAACATTCTAAAATAAGAGAAAAATACAATATTCAAAAAACAGAAAAATACAATATTCTAAGAATATAATATACTTCACATTACAATTTAATTTATATTATTATTTTCTATTGGTAAGATACATATTTTTGAGATAGAACGTGTGAGAACCCCGTGGCAGTTTTTAGTTTAACGACTCTGACCTTACCATCAGTTCCATAAATAACCTCCAAGATTCTTGCCATTGCCCATTTGCAGGGAGGCAAATCATTTTCCTTTAAAAGCACTAAACACCCTACGGCAACATTATTTTTCTCGAACTGCCACTTGTTTCTCTGCTGTAAATGATTAAGATAATCATTTTTCCAGCGTTTCCAAATAGTTTGTACACACTTTGTTGTATACTGCCACCTAGATAGTCTATTATCTGAAATATCTAAAATTGCGGGCTCAGGTATTGCACTGATAGGTCGACCAATTATAAAGTGTCCAGGAGTTAAAACTTCATATTCATTGATATTATCTGACAATGGTACTAATGGACGTGAATTAAGTATATACCTTCAATTTGAATTATTACTGTCTCGAATTCTTCGAAAGTTATTTTACTATTAACTAAAGTTCTATAGAGATGGTGTTTGAATGATTTTACCCCTGCCTCCCACAAACCCCCGAAATTAGGAGAACGAGGTGGGATAAATTTCCACTGGATAGCTTCTGATGCAAAATAATTTGCTAATGTCTCGTTTTTGTTACAAATTAATTTTATGAAACGATTTAATTCTGCAGCTGCGCCTTTAAAATTAGTTGCGTTATCGGACATTAATGTAGAAATGCGGCCTCTACGGGCACATAGCCTCTTCAAAGCTGCAATAAATGCCTCAGTTGTTAAATCAGTCACTGCCTCTAAATGAATAGCCTTTGTAGCCAAGCATACAAAAATCGCAACATAAACTTTTGAAAATATCCCCTTTCTCTGATTTTTAAATTTTATTTGAAAAGGTCCGCAAAAATCCACCCCAGAGTTTAAAAATGGTGCACTTGGAGTTACTCTCTCTGATGGTAAATTTCCCATTAATTGATCTACCCCAGTAGGCTTCTGTCTAAAGCATGCAATGCAATCATGAACTGTTTTTCGTGCAATACCCTTGCCATTAATGGGCCAAAACTGCATTCTAATTTGATGTACTAAACCCTGAGCACCAATATGAAAAAACTTCTTATGCATATGCTCAAAAAGTAATTTAGTAAATTTATGTTTACTAGGTATAATTATTTGATGTTTTGCTTCAAATGGTAAATCAGCATTACAAAGCCTTCCACCAACTCTGAGTAAAGAATTCTCATCTAAGAAAGGATCTAAAGCCTTTAACTTACTTGTTTTTTGAAACACCTTTACCTTTTTTCAAGGCATCGATTTCTGCTTTAAACTCACTTAATTGTGCTATTTTAGCTAAAAATTCCGTACTCCTCTTTACTTCATCTGCAGTTAGATATTTCTCCTTATTACAAGACTCCTTAGCTTTGATATTATTAATGAACCTAAAAATAAAGCTAAAAATTCTAATTAATTTTATGAAATTATTTGTAACATTAAAGAGTTCATCATAAAAATTTGAAGAATACTCAGTCATTGAAAGGGTCACAGCACATTTTAGTTCATCTCTGTAGGAAGGATCAGGAAAAAGTTGATTGTCCTCGTATTCATCAGTTTGTAAATCTGGACCCGAGAACCACATTTCGTTCTTTAAAAGTTCATCCACATTGCAGCCTCTAGAAATTAAGTCGGCAGGATTGTTCTTGGAGCTAACATGTTTCCAATGATAGTCCTTTGAAAGTGCTTGGATCTCCGCCACCCTGTTGCTGACAAATGTTTTGAGTTTATGAGGTTCAGTCTTTATCCACGCTAAAGCAATCGTTGAGTCCGTCCACATCCAAATTTTATGAATAGATAATTGTAGAATTGGCACAACCCTTTGACTAATCTCGATAGTAGTAAAGCTGCAGACAGTTCTAACCTCGGTATGGTGAGTGTTTTCAAGGGAGCCACTCTGGACTTGCTGCATAATAATCTAGTTTGAGATTGTCCAGATTCGTTGAAACATTTTATGTAGACAACAGCAGCATAGGCACGTTCTGATGCATCGGAAAAGCCATGTACTTCAATCCGTATTGTTGCAGGAAGTAGAATGCACCTTGGGATTTTGAAGTTATTTACTTTCGCTAATTTTTGGTAGAAGTTCATCCACTCTTCCATTGCATCTGGTGGTAGCTGTTCACTCCAATCTAATTTTATTTTCCAAAGTTCTTGGATGAATATCTTAGCCTTCGTAACAATGGGTCCTATCAGGCCCAAAGGGTCATAGAGCCTTGCAATTTCTGAAAGCACGTCTCTTTGAGAAGTTGACTTTGTTACTAATCTTTACTTTGTATGTGAGACAATCCAACTTTGGATCCCATAGCATACCTAATGTTTTCACTGGAGCATCCTGAAATTCCTTATCAAACACATAGGAAGATGTAGATAAATCTTTCAACAGTTCTGGGCTATTTGACACCCATTTGTGTAGCTCAAAACCCCCTCTCTGTAATAGTTGAGATAATCTGGTTTGGAGTTTTTTTGCACCCTCTAATGTAGACTCTCCAGAAAGAATATCATCCATATAACTATCATTACAAATCACATCTGCTGCGTCAGGAAATTCCGCTTTTTCTTCATCTGCTAAGGCCCCTTAAAGTCCTGGTAGCTAAAAATGGTGCAGAAACTGTCCCATAAGTTACGGTAGCTAGCTTGTAAGTCTTGACTGGAGCATCTGCACTAGTCTTCCACATAATTCGTTGTAAATCCCTTTGATTAGGATCAACAAGTATCTGCCTGTACATTTTTTAATATCTGCACTAAACGCGTACTCGTGTTTTCTAAATCTACTGACTATGGAAAAGAGATCTTGTTGAATAATTCCTCCGTTTAGTAAAATGGAGTTTAGAGAAAAACCACTTGTTGTTTTTGCACTTGCATCGAAGACAACTCTCAATGGAGTGGATGTCTTCTCTGGTTTGTATACAGAATGATGAGGAATGTAATAGTTAATCTTATCTAATGTTTCATTTTTAATCTCCTCCATATGGCCTAAAAGTTCATATTCATTCATAAATTCTTTATACAAAGTTCCCATTGTATTGTTTTTGTTTAATTTTTCCCAAATACCATTTAGTCGTTTGATCGCATTCTCTTTGGAATATCCTAATAATGTTTCTGCATTTTCCTTTATGGGTAACCGAACTATAAATCTTCCCGTTTTATCTCTTTTATAGGTACTAACAAAATGTTCCTCACAATAAATTTCCTCTTCACTTTTTGTTATTTCCTTAGAATCATCTGGAAGTGATTCCAGTTCAAAGAATTTCTTTACTGTTATATCTAAGCTTGGTTCACTTATTAAACAACAATTGGCTTGTTGTTGTGACTGAGGAAGGGTACCTGTGACTAAGTAGCCAAATTTTGTATTTTGTAAAATTACATTTCCCTCCTGCAAATAATATTGTTCTGGATTTAAAATTTCAAAAAATAGTTCACTTCCTATCAATATATCTATTTGACCTGGCATATGGAAATTATAATCAGCCAGCTCAATTGAAGCTGGAATATTTAAATCCGATATATTTAATTTCGATACAGGAATCGCATCGATAATTTTAGGTAAAAGTGAAAATTGTACATTGCGTGCAAAAGTATAATCCCGATTTGAAACTTCAATATTAGCTGAATATTTCGATGATTGCGTAATTCCGTTAATGCCTGTTATAGATTGGTTTGCAGACTTAAATTTAAATCCCAACTTCCTTGCTATGTCTTCTCTCATAACGCATATCGTAGACGCATTATCTAATAATCCTCTTAACTTAATTCTATATCCATCAGCACTTTTAACGAAAATCATGAATGTATTCAATAAAACACATTTATTTCCATAAGTCAAAACCGCCACTTCTGGCTGACCTTCAAACCGAGTAGTATTCGAAATGGTCTCTATCCCCCTTTCTCCTACAGTTTGATTAACTGCAGAGCAAAGTTCAGCAGAATCGTGAAGCAATGAATTATGTAATCCTTTGCAACCACTAACTGTGCATTTATATTTAGACATGCAGGCACCATAATGAAGTCTGAGGCAATTTATACAAAGTTTGTTATTGGTAACAAATTTCTTTCTGCACTCCACAGACATATTTTGAAATGCAATACATTTATAAAGAGGATGAGAATTTCGACAGAGAATACAAGGTTTAACAGTTATTTTTTTACTATTAACTACCAGCGATTTGGCTTTAGTTGACATTGCAGTATTTTTATGGATCATTTTAGTACTAGGAATGCGAGTAATGTTTTCTAACACAGCACTTCTCTTTTCTAAAAATTTTATAATAGAATCAAATGTTGGAACTTCTGCTGTTTTCAACGAAAGTTCGAATTGTTTTCTAGATTCTTTGTCAATTTTTTGAAGAATTATATTTATTAAAATTATATCTGATAGATCATTCTGCTCATATTTCAAAACTTTAAGTGCTCTAATGTTTCTATTGATACAATCCATTAAAGCGCGCAGTTCTTTGGCTGATTCGCTATAAATTTTTTCATAATTAATTATCTCAAGGACATGAGAATCTATCAACTGCCGTTTGTTTTCGTAACGATCTTCTAATGCTTTAAAGAGAGAATCGAAACTATCGCTAGCCGACTCTAAGAGTTTTGCTTCTCCTTTTAGAGATGCTCGAAGATAGTATAGTTTTTGCGAATCATTCAATTGCTCATTATTACTTATTAAATTAATAAATTGATTTTTGAAATTAGAAAATTCTGCTATTACACCAGAAAATTCTGGCAATGGAATTTGAGGTAAGCGGATACTATTTTTACCATTGTCATTTAAATTAATGTTTACATTTTCAGAATTTTTCAAAGAATACATTAAAAGTTTGAGACCTACCTCTGTTGTCTCGATCCGTTGATTTATATCTTCTATGTCCAGCTGAATGATTTCCAAGCTTTCGAAAATTTCTATTTCACAATAATCCTCAGCTATTTTATCTAGATTTATCTGTAATCGCTCAATTTTTTTGAGTTTAATTTCGATTTCAGTGACACTAGTATCCTTTGACACTGTCTTCTCCGAGGTAAAAGCCTCTAACCTAGTTAAAGTTCCTTTGATTGAATCTTTTAAACGATTCAATTTCTCTTCAGTAGTTACGTTGGAGTTATTTTTATTTTTCGATTTTTTATCCATTTTCTGTGGCTTCGTAGGACCAATGTTTCGTCAATATTTGTGTGGACTGTAAAACTGGTTAAAGAATAAAAATCAGTCTTTTTCGCAACGCTAAGCCTACTTTATTCGTGCACCCGCTTTTGTTGGGGTACAGCTAGACAATGTCTACTTTTACAAATTTTTTACAGATGGCGCTACAGTGCGCTGATGACGTAACACAAAGTATAATCCGACATAATAAAAAAATACACACTGACTCTGATATACTAAATTTAAAAATATATAAGTACAGCCGAATATTTAATAATAAATATCAATATTAAGTTAAGAACATGTTTAATAATATTTTTCCATGAGCTTATCATATACAAAATTGTATAAAAAATTTGATACTTGATAACGGTTTATAAGTAAGGTCGTCTTGTAGCTTTAGCGTCAAAGTATTATACATTATTACTGCATTCAATACATTGTTTTTGTAGGGGAAGGGTGCACGAGGAAAATTATGATTGAAAACTGAGTCGCGAATATCGAAAGTTTGAGAAGAACTGGATTACTATACTTAAAATAGGTACCCATTTAAGTGTTAAAATATAAAATATGCATAATGTAAAATATGTTTACCATATGTTAAGTTTTGCTTATTAGAAGGGGAAAATGAACTCGAATATAATTATCAAATATTGCTAATGTTACAAAAAATATGCCTTTCGGGATTTTCCCACGAAAATAAGCATTTTTTAATTTGCAGGTTTTGATTTTTTTCTTTGCTCGTAATACTGCCAAACTAAGCAAAAGAAAGATATTTTTATCTTTGAAACTTGATCTGCCGTTTATCTTACCCAGGCTACAGGCAATTTTTCTGGGGTATAAAAAATGAATTTTTTTCTTACCTTATCTTTCATTCGTTATTGAACATCGTAAGAAAAATATAATTCCTATGTAAACAATTTCCACTTAATAGATTTTAAGCTTATAATTTCTGAGTGTTTGATATAAAGGTTTTGGAAACATCATTTTATCAGGTTCGTCGAAAAGAGATTTAAATAATTGTTCTCTTGATTCTAAAGAAATCCTGATTTGTTAAAATTGGACTTTAAGAACTATCTTATCAAACAAAATGCTGCTATTCAGGTTTTAAAGAGAAGTTAAAAGTAAGATGCATTAAATGTAACATTGTTTCTTATAAAGTATAGTTTTTTTTTTATTTCATAAATTAATGTTTAAAAAAATAATTTCTAAATAACAGAAATGTTTTGATATTGTATTAGTATAAATGTGTAGTTTCCAGGTACCTAACTGTGTATGAATTAAATTTAGAATTTTTTTAATGGTTTTAGTCGACGATTGACAGAATTATTCTGTTATCAAAGTATTGGTGAGGAATACATTAATTTTAACAGCATACTTTTGAGTTTTACTGAATATCGAATTATATCAAGAAAACCCCCTCTAAAACAGTTATTGAGGAGTGTGAAGCTCAGAAATCGGACAATGTATCTATTAAATATTTTCACTTAAATACACAGCTTTGACATGCATATATGTTTGCGTAATCCATCTTAAAAAAATTTGAATCTTTGTTTGCAATGATTAGTTTTTACTATCAGTACTTTTTTAAAAAAAATTAGATTTAATACGCACATTTTCTTGAATTTGAGGATTGTATTAATCCATTTTTATTATACAACTCATAGACTGATCTTTCGTGCAAATTTTTTCCTATAATGTCGCCATCTAATTCATTTAGAAAAATTTGCATCATTTAATTCTATGCTTTTAACATCTAAATTTTTTCTTAAAATAGTAATTGAACATCGTGATAGTAAATATCTTTAATTATTCGCCACACATACTTGTACACATACATATAACTGAAGTATCATATTGCGACGAAGCCGGTCACTTCCCCCTAATTACTACTGACCCCTTGCCCTTGCCGACAAACCTGCGAAATTCCAGACGTTTCCCTAATTGCTGGGAAGGAATTTCGGAATTGGGTCCTCGGCGTCAAAAAGAGATGCATTAACAATGTGTCTTCGCTTACCCCCGATTCCGGTGACGACAGCGCGTCCGAAAACATACAATGTGTACCCAGATATCGGCACCCATGGGGCTAGAGGTGAAATGTGTCGATACCGACAGGGTAGGCAGAGGGACAACAGATCAAAGGAGTTGAGACCGACAGGGTAGCAGAAAAAAAATCAAGAGAGCCGAGTCTGACAGGAGCAGCAAAAGGACAAAACATCAGAGGTTGATTAGGTGATGGATGGGATGAGAGAGAGTGGATATAAGGGGGTGAGAGAGTCTAAGAGAGGATGAATTGAGATTTGAAGGCTGCTGGTGTGAAGGCCCTCGTAGTGAAAGGGATTGAGTTTTTCTTTTTTGGAGAGAGCCGTTGTTTCCTCCCACGAAGAGACTAGATTTTTGAGGGAGCCCTTGTGAGGTCCCTTCCACGAAAAAATGAGGGAAACCGCGAAGTCTCCGGAATCCGAACTGGGAAGATCCGGGAACGGTCTGAGAGAGGAGTACCATAGTCCGCGAAGTAAGGCGGATTTGGAGCCAGCGAACTCTCCCGACTCGGTGGGGAACTACCGAGAGTGAATTACGACATTATTTTAGGTGAGGATGTGAGAGGAAACAGCTATATATGCTTTTGCTAATCCAATGTGCTAAAATATTTTCTGATTACATATTGAAATAAATAGTTTTAACCCAGAACTAGGTGAAGTCATTACAATATTTTGTTTGAAGATTAATGAAACAAACACCATAAGACCAAGGCAATACTGAACACTTAAAATGTGAAAAATTGATAACAAACTATTAAAATTCATTTTTAGCTTTTAATACTATATTAATCTCTATTTAAACACGTAAAAAATTCCTTAGTATTTACGCATTTTTACTGTGTTCTGGGGTAGTTTCTGTTCTCTTCTATTCATGGTCATACAAACAAAACACATAAACAATACTTCCAAGCCGTTTGATAATTTGATTTTTTTCTTTTGATAAACCCTCTTATTTTTATTTCAAACATTACCTTATCAAATGCAGAATGGCAGCATAGAGGAGTTTTGGCTGAATTCCAATCTGAAACCAGTAATATTCGTCTATAATTAAAAATCTGTTTGACCCATAAGATGGGAACCACTCCAGTTCATTCCCTATTGCACTATTATTTGTTGTTACTAACTGTTACAGTTACATATAGGAAGAAAAAAATTCTTGCAATTCGCACCCGTACGAAATCGACAGCAAAATTGTTCGATTTGAATCCTTGATTGAGATGATTTCCCGCTAAATTTTTGATACATTGTTCTTAAATAATTGGAACTTTTAGGACTAGAAGTGGGCCACTCAGAAAAACCCGGTGAACCACAGGTTGAGTACCACTGATCTATAACGTTTGCCGATACACAAAGTATAATACAAAATTCTACCTATGTTACCAATATTCAACATTTAATATTCACAAATAAAGAATCAATAGTCCAACAATAGTTTTATGTAACTATAACGTGCACAAGCATTTTACATTCATATGTGAGCATATACATGCCAGTGATCCATAGAACTGATGCAACAGATTTCAATAATGTCAAATTAGATCGCTTGGATGAATTAATATTGTTTCCAGCGATGAATCTCGCTTTTGTTTAACTGGTGATAATTGATGAGTAAGTGGTGACCTGAAGATAGAACCAATCGCATTGCAACTTTTGAGTGTACTATGGTGCGTCAACGTGTTAACATAGATAAAAATGTCATTGACATGATTATTTGGCTTCTCTAAGTGTGCAACTGGGACACGAAGATAACACAATTAAGTTTTGCTGCCGATAGTATCTTTTTATCTTCAGTGCTACCGAAATAATTTTTCCAACAAGTCAATACCCAGTAATCATCAACGTAACAAGGAAACATTGTAACGTACGTGTACGCATTCTTGACGAGTAATATTTCCACATGTCTTACCCATAATATTTCTGGGACTTCATTCGACTTCGCTTTCTTAATGTGTTCTAATCTCAATCTTAGAACGAATTGTGTGTTATAGTTGAAAGATTATTTTTCTTCAGGACAGCATCTACGTATTTCTTTCTTTTATGTTTAAAAGAAATACTGTTTGCACAGTCACAGGTTTTACTACTTACTGACTACCCTGTGTATTCAATCACTGTGATACATAATTTGTTTAAAAATCTTATATATGTTTACATGTATTCTCTATATGTCAAACAATTTACATCAAACGACATCTAAGACTTTTACATACATACATACATATACCCCGTCGAGCCAATACATTTTGAACACCCCTACATTTTTCAATGAACTCCTCTGGATGACATTGAGGGCTAAGTTATTATAAGAGAATGGTATTTAACTCAACCGGAGAATGTAAGCTATCATTCTTGCTGTTATTTTTGCGAGTGAGGTGAAACTCGGCTGGTATGAGGTAATTTGAAAAAGGACAGATTGTAATAGTCCAAAGAGAGACGTGGAACGATTATCTCTGAAGGAGCACGACTGGTTGGTTGGTTGTGTTCTGGTGTTTTTAGTGTTTGTGTAAAGTGGATAAATAACATAGAAACTAGAAGTAGATACCTATCCGTTGGACGTCTATGTATCATCATAAAAAGGACGTTGGAAAATGCACCGCTTAGTAAAGCAAAATCTACGGCAGACAGTGGATCAGTTGACAACCCAATACGATGCAGGTACAATTACAAAAGTTTCGGAACACACAGTTCAGAGGACACGGTTTGAAATGGGACTACACAGAAGGCGTCCCACTTGTTGGCCTCTTCTGACCAAGCGTCATTGCCATTCACGCCTAGCGTGTGCTCAGAAACATTGAAACTTGACCATAAATAAGTGAAGAGAGTTTCCTGTTTGGATGAATCCCGATTTTTCATTCATCACATCAGTAGTTGTGTCAGGGTGCGCCGTCTTTTCATAGTCGAAAAGTTGCTCCCTGCCTGTACACGGACAGGCGATGTTGCTATTTTGCTTTGGAGAACGTTATTATGGGTGGCTAGACCTTTAGCTCTGATAGAAGAGACTGTGAAAGTAGTAGACTATCGGAGCATAAATGTGGATCTGTTGCACTCCTATATTGCATCTGTTTTCCAATTGGAAGTGAGATCTTCAAGTTGGACAGCGTCACATTTCAAAGGGCTAGAATTGTGTTAGGAGGATTCGAGGAGCATAAAGATGTATTCTAATAATTAATATCTTGACCACCTAACTCGGTGGTTCTTAACCCTCCAACTGCACAGCACGGCTTTTTCCACTCTACTAGAGAGGCTTCGAAAACAGACCACACTGAATTTTTCCTAAGGCCGGGGACTCACCAAAAATGAACCAAACAGATTTTTTCCCCTTCAAGTAATGTGTTCAAAACCGGTAAGGTGGTATTTTTCCGAATTCTTTTCCCCCTTTAAAGGTTTATGATCTTGAAAGATAATTAGAGACGGTCGGGGAGACACAATGGGCATTGAGGGGAAACTTTTATGGTCACGACGGGGAGACCGGTTCCTGTGGCAATCCTAAAATCTTCAACCTAAAGTTTACACAAATAGCGAGTCAACGATTTGAGAATTCTCATTTTTTTCTTTACCTTAAAATTCTCAAATGGAATTAAGTTTTTATAATGTATGTCTAAGTTTTAAAAAAATATCTGTAGTATTTAAATTCAAATTATATATTAAAACATTGAGGATAATTTACTGTTTCATTTTTCTTACTTTAATCAATACTTTCAGGGATTTTTTTTTAAAAATGATTATTTTGTTATGTGTCAAAAAAATAAAAAAAAAGGTTCAAAATTTAAAATCTTTTAAAATTTCGGACACTTCTAAACATGAATAATTTTTACGCTTCTGTGTATTACATTATTTGCAAAAAATTTATATGTATTGTTAAAAAAAACCCTATTTAAATCTTTTAGTTTTTCATAATTTTAAAGCCAGATATTCAGGGCATCTTACATAGAATCCCTTGTTTTGTATTGTTCAGATAACAAATTATATTTGAATTTTGAATGTCTGAACATTAATTTCATTCAAAGAGAATTTTAATTTCAAGTTTATATTTTTTAACTTGAATCTTCAAATAAAGAGTATTTAAAAGCATCTGGACAAATTTACAGTTAACATTTGCGCATATAAATAAATATAAAGATCCTTTTAAATTGAAGTTAAAAAATATATATTTATGCATAATCCCTCAACATTCATGTTCCATTAGTGGTTGACTGAAGAAAAGGTTATTAAAATTTGGACATTTTTATAATCTTAACCATGCAAAACTAGGAATTTTGTATTAGCTCCACTAAAATTCTGCATTGGAATTTCGAAAAAGATATTTATGCGTGTCTCACATACTCAGTTGAAAAACATATATTTACCATAAATACTAATAATTCTTTGGATATTTAAAATTATCATATGATAAATTTTTTAATATATATATATATATATATATACATATATATATATATATATATATATTCGACTTCTAATATTTTTTCAAGTATTCCTTAAATTTCATATAATTTAATTAAGTGAGGGGATATTAAAGTCGCACTCTCTCTCTCTTCTCTACTCAACTTCTTGAGGGCTTTTGGCGACGGTCCTGTGGCCCGGTATCAGGTGGTCAAGGTATCGAATCATGGTTGGCATGTCTCGAGTTCGAGCCCAGTGCCACAAAAGACCCGCCGTATAGGGCAGCGATGCACGTTAAATCTATCGAGAGCTGAAATGTCCTCTCGTTGGTGTGGTGTGGTAGTTAGGAGAGGGTGTTCCAGCTCAGGTGTCGCCCTCGTCATTTGACCGTTTTTCAAAATTACGAGGTCCATCACTAAAAGCCCTCGTGTAGCTGAACAGTGCGACGTTAATATTCACTCACTTGGCGACGGACCTCGTAATTTTAAACCATGGTCAAGTGACGAGGCTGACGCTTGAGCATCGCTTCCTTACACGGCGGATCTTCAGTGGTGCTGGGGTCGAACTCATGACACGTCAGCTACGAGTCCGTTACTTTGACCATTAGGCTACCGCGGCCTCACAATGTGGTTGAAAACTGCATGTTATGAGTAAAAATATGCTGAAACATTTGATGAACTTATAATAGATTTTTGCATAGAAGATAGATGTGTGGTATGCTAAAATGTCAATATATAAAATTTATGAGAATATCGATGACAATTTTTGAAAAATTCAATTTAAGTTTCAGTTTGAAACTTATTCGTTTTTTTTTTTTCGCATTTAATATTAAATAGTCGCGATAACAAATTAATAGTTTAACGCATTCATAGATTATAAAAAATAAAGGTATAAATGACATTGTTGGGAATAATATGTTTTTATAGTTTTTTGAATTCAGACTTCTTTGCAGGAGTGTAGACTATTAAAAGGCAGATGTAGAAGTTAGAAAACTAATATTTAAAATATATGGAAAACAATATCTGCAATTCCATGATCTTGACGAGCAGAAGACGGTATTTTTACTTAGTAGGGAAGAGTAAGCATAAGGTAGGAGCTTCTGGAGTAAACAATCAGGCCTCTGCAGTTTTGGCAGGTAATGAACTCCCATTTTTTGCTTTCAGTAAGGAATAAAAAAATAACAAACACAAAAATAAGTCATGTAAAATTTTATATATTTTAATAACAATGAATTGTGAACTTAGTTTCCAATTCATTGTCACGAGTTGGCAGTAACTACGGTACTCTATCGACGTACTTCTTATATATATATATATATATATATATATATATATATATATATATATATATATATATATATATATATATATATATATATATATATATATATAAATATATATATAAGAAGTACGGTTGATAGAGTACCAATAATTTTAACGCAATTTTATATTTCGTTCTCGTAAACTTTACTCCTTTTAAAACATGTATTGACAAAATACTCTCCTTTTGTATATTTATAAAATTTTTAAAATATAATAGTTATCTTACCCAACATTTTAAATCAGGGGCGGCAACTGTGTAGCTAAGACGTGCCAAACCAATCTGTCAGTATCATTCAGCGTGCCACATAGTAGGAAATTTTTGAAATCCTTCGATTCTTACGGTAATATTTGCAGATTTAAAGAATAGAGGTAAATAATTTAGATTTACAGTTTTATTTTATATTAATTATGAATCAATAAAATACATTTATTAACATAAAAATAAACAATATAAAATGTTACTATTTTTCAACAAAGATAAAAAAATTAAAAATGTATGTTTCCAACATATTTACTTAAATAAGAAATAGACAAAGTGAAATATAAATGATTCCCTTCATTACAGTTAAATAAAAATTGTAATGCGAATTAACTCTTTCACGACTCTTCTTTCATATCGCAAAACCAGGGGTATAATGCATGACACGATTCTGAGCATTCAGTTTTGTTAAACAATCTCTTTGCGGAGTCGAAATATTTTTCATATTAGGAAAGATTTTTTAATTTGATATGCCGAACCATAAGTGGAAAGCAGAGTACATGCAATTTTCTTTTTTCAACAATTAAATCCCCTAGCAATAACACTCAATTATTTACAAAATAGCTGTAAATTTATCCTTAGAATTATCTTTCAGATTATTTTGTAGTTCCATAAATGTCCATAACTCAGAAGATGTTTGTCAAATAAGGTCTATTATCAACTTCCATCCACTCAAGAATTGACAAATTTGTAGAGTAATGCTGAGTGCCACTAAGAATTGTACCACGTGCCACAGGTCCATAGATTGCCGACACGTTTTAAATGTTCTTATTAACTAACCATCTCCTATTCAAACACAATTTATATGGTAAAAAAGGGTTTTCATTCATTTTGTAGGGAATTGTATTAGATTCAACCATAAGTAATTTTGTGTATCAAAAAATTACTTTGTTTCGGGGATCCCCCTTAGAGCAAAACGAAAGGAATTTGACATAATTGTAGTAAGTTTCTCTAAAAGGGGAAACGTTCACTTTCAAAATACACTGCGTAAAGTGGTTTTAGGTGTACGAAGTTATATTCACTATTATTCCTAAAATAAATTTTGATATTTTGGTTTTTCGTTAAATTTTGAAGTTATTTCTTCAAATATACTTCTCCATTACATTTCTTTCAAACTTGCTATTTTCTTTTGCGGCCACGGTATCCTGATGGTCATGGTTATGAACTCGTGTCCAGTGTTCGAGCCCTGTTACCACAAAAGTTTAGCGTTGAAGAGGAGCTGATGCACGTTAAACACGTCGAGGTCAAAAGTCCTCACGTTGGTGTGATGTGGAAGTTTGGAAGGGGAGTTATCAGCTCAGGTATCGTCCTCGTCACTTAACCGCGGTTCAAAATTACGTAGTCGCTCGTCAGTAGCCACCGTGTTGACTTAGAATGCAATATAAACCCTTGACGTGTGCACTTGAGTTAATCCGAGTACGCTAAACAGTTCCAAATATGAATGTGTTTTTACTGCCTCTATGTTATATATTTATCTTTCATTCTTTTTTACAATATGAGTAGAAGTCGTAAACAGTTTGTCACAGTAAAATTAATTTTTGTTTTTATATTCAAATTATACTATTATATTGATTCTGAAAATAATAGGTTAGTTTGACAAGCCATTATTTCACAATTTTAAAGCATTGAACAGTTTTGAAATTTTTAAAACTTTTCTAAAATGTTAAATTATTAAAAATATTTAATTATTGTAAGTGATTAATATTTCTTAGATTATTGGAAACAAAATGTATAAAATTTAAAATATATCTCTTTGTTGAATTTTAATAATTATTTTTATGGCTAAACCTGGAAAAACCCAACTTTTTTTTAAATATTAACATTAAGATATTTTTAAAAAATAACTAGAGCTCTCAGACCTAAATCCATATGAGCTTTTTTATAGAACATATGTAAGGGAACATTTACAAGATATTTCAAGGCTCTATCTTGAACAGGAAAAACGCCTTAGGGATTAGAAAACACTCTCATCTTCAAAGTTAAAAATCTGAGAAAAACATATTTAAAATTTGTAAAGGCATAAAAAAATTCCATTGCCTGTAAAGCTTTAATTTTTCAATCTGTTACTATCCAACTTATGCTCTACATGAAAATTCTACTTGAAATAAATATGACTGAAATATCTTTTTTAATTCAAAATATTCTAAGACATAACATTGATAACAACTGTTAATTTGATCAATTATTCACCTTTATCAGAACCTTATATATTCACAAGAGTTTTAAATGCAAAATATTTATATAGAAATTAGTAGTTATACAAACGTAATCCAGAAATCACCAAGTTTGTAAACAATATCTATTTTTCTCTCAGTTCCCCATCGTGGTAGTTAAGCAAGTTTTTAAGTTTTTGTAGCATGACTTTCAAATACTGCAATGTAGAACTACAATAGATTTATTATAATGTAGTTTGTGGTACATCAGGGAAATATTTAGTTCATTCTGCAACATTTGTATTCTGTAGTCTAATTGTAATATTACCTGAAAAAGCTGAATTTTAGATTTACCATTTTCAGTCATATTCCAACCCTTTCAAGTATTATTTATCACAGTAGCCTTTGTACATTTTGGTCATGGCATTTTTCAAAAGGAAAAAAAATAATGAAAACAAATTAAAGAGCTTTTAAATTATATAAACTATGTGTCAAAAAATATATTGGTCTTTAAATCAATCTTAATTAAGTAAATGTGAGAAAACTCAAAAACATGAGCAAACAGAAATGATTTTAGAAACTAAAATTGTAGTTAATTGCCGTTTCACACGAAATATTGGATTGTGTTAAAAAAAATATTTTTAATTAATTCAATCTAGGAATGCAAAAATGCTTTAAAATGAAACCGAATTTAAAATCAAAACTCAGAAAATTAAAATTTCTTAAAACCTAATTGGTTTTTAGATCAGAAATTGAGCAAGTTTTCCAAATATAAGAAATATATATTTGCAATAAATTGGGAGAAGTTTCTGTTGGCCGTGAAGTGTAGAAAATCTCCATTTCACAATCCTCGCCCTAGGCCACAGCTGTGAATGAGAAACCTCCCGTTTCGAAGAACACAGAGACCGAAAAGCCATAAAATCATCCCCTGCAAAACCAATTAGGACCTCCTGCAGTTTTAACAGGGGAAGGCATTAAATTGCCATTCGTTTTTGAAGCAGTTCGCGAAATTTATCGGAACATTTTCGGATAAGCTAGCTTGGAAAAGTAGATCGTTTTCGAAGTGAAATTCAATTAGCGGGTCATCCAGTCAGAGGGTTAATCTGATAGGACTAGTTTGGGTTTTCAGTTAAAAGCTGCTCAGAGAACAAATATATTCATGTTCTCTGAGAAAGGTGGGCAAAATGTTGTGCAACGTGTTATTGAGAAAGTTTTCATAATGTTTTGGCACTTCTGTGTGTATAAATACAAGACATCTCGTGGTAATTAATTTATAATTTACTTCCCTGGCGGGATATAACCACAACTTTATCTCGTAAAAAACTGCCACGTTAATGTTTCTAAAAAAGACGACGCAATCTTTGCATCATCCACATATTCTGACCACTCGCTAAAGTCTTTACCGTTAACCATATGATTCTAAAAGATTCCAGTAGGGAAAACCTGTAAAAGCTGAGATCTCTAGAGCGAGCAAAGAATATTTTTGTAAAATATCTTAGATGTCACGTGTGGTTGTCTAAATATATTTGTTTTGCTGTGCTTAGAGATGTCGTTTCATGTTTGTGTAAAATATATGTACAACTAAAAAGTCCAAGCCTCCTCATTCTTTCAACCACTGTAATAATCTAATGAAAACAAACTCAGCCAGCAAAATGTCTTTTATAAAAGTGAATGGTGAAATTAAATTTTTGGTAGTGTTTTACGAAATTATTGTTTTTACTCTTGCATTTCCTTATTTATTTTCGAACAAAAAAATTTGTTACTAATAAATAATTTTATGTCTGCAATTTCTCTGATTAAGAATGGAAAAAATAGTTAAACATTCCCTTTACTATTTTTCTTTATAATTTATGATAATTTGAATATTTAATTTAAACGTGGTTATTTGAAAAATGTGAAATGTTATATCTAAAACACCTAATATACTATAAAGTAAGGATAAAAAAAAGGAAGGAGTAAACTACTACAAATTTTATTGATAACATGATCTAAAAAAAATTGATAGTATTCTTATACAATATTTAATGCAGATTATCGAATGTGTTAAGTACTGAAAAAATAAATTATGGCATATGAAAAGCTTTTGTAACACATATGTTGGCCTTATATAAATATCAAATAGTATTTTTATTCGTGTTTCATAAAAGTGCCTTAAGCTTTTTTCCCCAAAATATTTCCCTTAAGAATAACTCACATTGTATAGCAAAATATATTTTTACGAGTTGTACTTCTTTCCCTTTTTTTTTATCTTCCCACCCTGTATTTTACCATGTTCAAAAATCTGCATAGTAAACGCGGACTTATTTTTTCTTTCCATTAAACTTAGTTTAGAGTTATTTCAGCTTTTCTCATCGATTTTCTATCCGTTAAAAACACTCCAAACACTCGAAATTTCTGTGCAATATATGTATTCAATGGTACTTTAAAATACTTTGATTAATTATTTACTTACTCATGTTCTATTCAAATAAGGCGATTTAGGCATCGAACATAAAATATGTTAAAAAAAAAAAAAAAAAAAACGACAGAAAAACCCTACTTCAAACTTTCGTCCAAATCAAAAAGGAAGCTTTTCCCATCCATTAAAATTGAAAATTCTATTAATGCATAACAAATTTCTAATGAAATACATTTGTAACTTATATTATATTATAATAAAAATATTAAAACGATTTCTTTTCTTTATGTGCACTACCTAGATTGGGAATATTCTATTGTTCATGATGTTATAGGGGTTTTTTTTAAATAAATTAGTTTTCTAACGAAAAGCGTATCTTTTACCATCTGCGTAAATAAAAATTCAAAAGGAGAACCCTTCCAAAACACCCCTAACACATGCAAGAAAATATTTTCCAGAAGAAAGAACTGAGAATAAATGGATAAATGTACTAAGATAAATAAAAAATAGGTAAGCAAATAAAGAGAGGGACTAATTAGTCGATATAAGAGAAAATGTGTGTGTGTATAGTAAAAAGAATTTTAATTTTCTGAATATTTTCTTTCATTTTGAGAACGTCATAGTTGCATTTTTAAGGCAGTAAGAAAAGAAGAAATGTGAACATTTCCAACAAACATATTTTTAATCCTTATACTTTGTGAACAGTTTTATTTCAATAGCAACAAAAACTTTTAAACCAGAAAACCTTTCGGATTACTTTTTTCCCTATTTACTAGATATTTAATATTTATCAATGAATTTCCTCTGAATTAAATAATTTTTTCTCAATATTAAATAATTTGGAACCCAAATGGTGTTTGTGATTAGTACTTTTTAATAACCACCTAAATTTGAAACTACATTTTAAATAAATAACGAAAAGTGATTAAGCTTTAGTTTTTATTAAATTAAAAAATTATTTTAAAAGAATTAAAACTAAAAAAATGTATTAATTTATGTAATTTTCCTAAAAAACTGCGCTACAAAAATCAATATTTCTTTTTTTTAATTAAGATTTAAATTTAAGTAGAAATTTTACAAAGGTCTTACTTTTAAATTTTAATCAAATATAAAAATATTTTAACCCTTTATCTACCGCATTCCGTATTTGAATATTTAATTCCACAACTCCCATATTTCGACATTTAGCTCCTTGCGCCGTGATCACCTGAGTACTCGATTTCTTTACTTGTTTATAAAAAAAAATATTTTTGGTATGTCTCTTCCGATATAAATGACTTCTCCGCTCCAGTGTCCCATAACGCTTTCGTAAAAGTTTCGTCTAATAAAATAGGAACATATGGAAGTTCTACTGGAGACATACATATTGTTGAAAGTTTAATCGGTGACTGATTTATCGACTGCACCTGATCACCTTTAATATCATTCACTTTCAAAACATTTAAACGTCCCATCTGTTTTCTACTGCCTCGACTAACATTTTCACTCGAACCCCTATTTCTTTGGTCCCCTCTACTAAAATAGTCATTTTGACCTCGATTTCTAAATTGATATGTCCTATCGTTAAATCCGTGATCATCGTTTTGAAACCTATTCCTGCTCTCGAACCACGTATTTCCTTGACGGATGTTCTGATTGCTACGCCTATAATCATTTCTACCATTATTTGGTCTATGTACCACTTCAGAATTTCTCCAATTACCTCGATTATTACCAACATTAGACATCCTACGCTCATTCCAACCTCGTCCTTCCACTTTATTACTATTTCTCGAACCCAATGTTGCTTGCACGAATATCTTTCCTCAAATTTAGCTAAGACTTCTAATAAGTGGATCGCGGTTTGTGGGTTACGAACCTCTACGTAGTCCTGCACCTGCGGCTCAAGTCTAACGAAAATATGATCTACAAGGGCTTTCTCAGACATTCCCAGTTCTAATTTCTTATGTAGTTTTAACAAATCGTAAACAAAATCTGTCGGATCCTGGTTCTGTCTTTGCTGAGACGCGTAAAACTGGGTTTCCAACTCCTTTTTATTTTGTTTATTTTGGATGGCAAGGAATGCTTTCGACAATGCTGCTTTCAGCTGTGCGAAGTCCGTGGCGGTATTTGGCACTAACATCGATCCGAATATTTGGTACCAATCCAGGGCTCTGCCCATGAGATGACCTTTTAAATACGCACACGATAAGTCACTGGGTATTTCAAGTAATTTAATTTGGTTATCTATACCCTCTAAAAATTCGGTGACGTTCTCCGACCCAGAAAAATATACTTCTGGCCAAACATTAAATCCTCTCGCGTTTCTCATCTCGGGGTCATATAGATTAAACCTAGTTGGGCGCCATTGTGCTGTACCTCCTCTTGGAAGTACATCCCTTGAAGTATCAGCGTGAATTAGAGGTGTAGGATTAACGTAAGAACTAGACTCAAACATTATCTTAATATGACTTTATTAAGATATTCAACTTTAACTTTGAACAAATATAATATATTTACTTAATGGGAGAATCTACTATGACACAATGCGCAACACATAATATAGAATAGATAGGTACAAAGTACAAATTGATGTAAAATAAAACATTTAACAGACGATTCTAAAATAAGTAACATGTGTGTATGTGAAAAATTTTGTTGAAAATAAATTTGCTAACTTCATACGAAAAAAAAATTCTAAATTTTTTTAGCGGTTATTTACTCTTATTAAAATAAAATAATGTCTATAGATTTAAAGGAGTGTTAGGAATTATATGAGTTTTTTCGGCCGTCATTAATATACGAGGAAAAGTTCCTGTATGCATTTTAGGGTAGATCGATGCATATTTTTTTTTCAGAATTTCAATCGTACCCATGCTGAAAAAAATTCTGTAGTACATAAATGAAGGAAAAAAGAAAAGAAAAAAATGAATGTTTATGCTAAGTACTGCCCCAAGGGAAATGAAGTTGGGAAACTTGAGATATTTACGGTAAAAATTTAAAGGAATTTTTGTCAAAACGGAACAGCTTTGCAATGAGTTCTTTACCATAAAAATATTCAAAACAATTTTTATTAAAATGGAACAGCATTGCAGTATTTTTTAACAATTATTGCTCTGAGAGGACACTTATTAAATAGTTTCAAGAAAAACACAGATGCATTTTAAAAAAGCTACTTTAGTCATTACATTTTCAAAAAGTAAAAAACCTGTTATCGAATTTACAATGCACGATAAAGCAGGAGACGGAAGACAGCTTAAATTAGACTGCAGTAGGGTTTCTTTCCAGGGAACACGGGATCCCGGGTTCCTAGAAAATCGTAATATTTTCATACATTTTGTATCCTCGGGAATTATACTTTTATCAGGAGAATTCTAGAAAGCAACACGAGGCTGAAATAATCGATGAGAAAGGTTTTTAAAGGTAAAATAATCAGTTTCATAAGCATGAATTTATATTTAATTACAAATCGTGGCTGATATAGAAGTTTAAAAACACTGACTATACAATTTTAACAGACTTGATGCCAGTAAAAAATTCTCCTGTAAAACTGTGCAATCAAGAAACGTCACACTTAGCTAACCAATGTAGTATTTACTTTTATTTTTGGAGAATTAAATGAAAAATGCTTAAAATTTGCTAATAATATGAAGTGTTCTGTAGTCAAAAAAATTTAATGAGAAACACAAAGTTAGTTTGAATTAATGAAATATCTAAATTTTGGGAGAAAGTATAGATCTACTGTTAATATATTATGTTTACCAAATAAAAACTTGGATTAAACAAGATAAAATAATAATTGCAAGGCTTTTTTAAGTGGAAGAAGAATCACTCTCCAAATCTTCGTTCTCAGTAGAGAACATGGAAACTTTGGAAAAGGAATCTTTAACATTGGATTAATTAAAAAATTTTAGAAAGAGCGATCCACTCTAAGATAAAGTTCCCATTTTTTAAACTAGAAAGTTTTTTAACTACAACTGAAGCAAAAAACGTTGTTATAAATCGATCATCAAATATTATAAAACTGGGACAGGCTTTGAAATCTATTCCTTCAACACGTCAACAGAAGCTGAGAGAGCTTTTTCTGCTGCTAGGTTGTTCTAAGCAAAGGTAAGAACAATGCTATTTTATAGAACCATAGATTGCTTAGCTTTTCTTAAGTCCTACTTTAAAAAAGAAATATTGACAACCATTTTATTTATTTTTATCTCAATATATAAATAATTAAAAACTTTGGAATTTATTTACTCCTTATTTTATATAATTATCGATATCATACAATTAAAAATAATTTGTTTCTAGATTTTTAGAAATATTGATGCATTCCCGGGAATGACTGTTACGTTCTCTCGGAAATATTTCTAAGAAGAGAAAAAGTCCAAGAAATAAGGAACCCTAGAATTCAGGGATTGTCGGCGCTAGGAAATATAGCTGGGGTATGAAAAGCAGCTATGTTACACTGAACTACTCACTAATCAGTCTTCACCAATCAGTAATCATCATTTTGGATTATTTGTATTTCAGAAAAATATTTATTCTCTTCCTGCTATTAGTTCACCCCCCATATATGTATTTATTTATATACATATATTGTTCAAATTTTCATTCGATAGTAAAATACTTTTTATTCATCCACTCAAATTCAAATGCATTTTTTAAAACTTGTAGTGGATGACACTTTAAATTAATACATTTTTTCAAATATTAACTCATTAATTAAATTAAAAAATGAATAAATTGTAACACAAACTAATAACAACAGCATATATAAAAATTAAAGTTGTTCGTTGCGCAATGGATAGCGCGTTGGATTTCTAATGCGAAGGTCGTGGGGACGAATCCCACCTTGGATAACCTAACTTCTGGAAATCTGAGTTATTTTTTACTTTACTATTTTATTAGAATAAGTTTACTTAATTAAGGAATAAATAGTATCTAACAAACAAAATATATAGTCCAACACCATACATAGAAAGGAAAATGGAAATCTGCAAGGAAAATTGCTTAATTTTTTGTAACTTAATATTGTGATTCTATCATATGTATATACATATAAATATTAATTGTAACTATTTAATAAAAAGTACTAAAATAAAATAAAAATTGTTGGCCTAAGTAAGAATTGACATAATTTTTTTTATATATTAATTTTTTTAGTCTGAAATCATCAAACCCAAATTAAGTCTTGAACTTACATTTTTTTTTTGAAAAATTAATCCCTTGGGTGCAATATATTTAATTTCGAAATTATTTTTGATTTATTTTTCTACTAATCTCTCCTGTATGTGTGATATCTTTCCCGCATATACGTAGGTTTTTATTTTGGTAGAATATTTTTTTCCCTCCATGTGTAATAGTGGTTCACGCTAATATGCATATCTGATAAAAGATACAAGAGGGTAAACAAAACAAGATTTGAAGTGCTCTTTTACATGGTAATATAGAGTTAGGTTTATTATTTTCTTTACACACCTAAGCATGTTGTAATTTGAATTTATTATTATCCAGTTGTAGTTATATGTTTATTAATTAGATTTTAATTTTAGCCTTAATTTATGCTGTGAAAGATTGCTTTATTTAACACCCTGGTGTAATATATTTAGGGGAATTCATGACAGAATAGAAACTTAGAAACAATCAGAAGAGAATTTTTTCTACTTAATATTGTAGGATTAATTACGAATTAGAAGGTATTAAAACTAAATTAAGATGATTACTAATAGGTGTGTCTCTAATGACAGCGTTTCCTGAAAATTATTTATTTCTATCCTTTGTATTAGAGGCAGTTCTGTGCTACTCGATCTAGAATGTCTGGGTATTAAATAATCTAGAACAGGGACTAAACAAGAAGAGAAAAGTCATTAAGTTTATGAATTCCTTGAGGAAACTGTAAAAAGAGATAATATGGCTGGTATATAATATTATATTGTTACCATGAATTGAAAATTATTCACTTTCTGAAAACAATGTAGAATGGGCAAACAAATGACTTTAGATAGCTCTATAAGCTTAACCTCGACCCTCCCGAATAAATAAATAAATAAGTATTCAAAAAAACTGATTTTTTCTTCGTTAAATATGTTGAAAACGATTTAAATATTCAAAATTGGTCGAAAACACAGGAACCATTGAATTTAATGGAAATGAAAAACAGAATTACTATGCTTTCAATGTGACATATTCTGAAAGAGTGAAATAGTACTACCGCTTTTTGATAACTGGTTTACATAAGACAAGACATTCATTTAGTGAACTTGTGGGAATGCCACTGGATTCCACCCTGGACACCAAGATTGAATTGAGGCAAGGAACGACCAGATGACATTTTTACAATTAAAAAATTATACACTGCTCAAAACAATTAGGGGAGCAAGCAAAAAAGTGAAGAAAAACCGTGTGAGACAGCCACGTATTGGCATACAATGCATAGTACACGCGTATCAATGCGCAATACAGAAAAAAGGCATAAAAAAATTTGGAATTAAGCTTTAATTCTTTGAAAATATGGAAAAAACATGAAAAGATGATTTAGGGCAACAATTTGGTTACATGAAAACGATAAAAAAAAGGTACTGTTTAGGCATGATGCATGAGTTTTAATAGGGCGTGTGGTCTCCTCGAACAGCTAAGACTGCTGCACACCTGTTTTCCATGGATGCGATGAGGTTATCGATCAGACTTTGGGGAATACTGTTCCACTCCTCAAGAAGTGCAATCTCCAAGTCTCGGACAGTAGCAGGTGGCCTTGGTCGCGCAGCAATGCGTCGTCCGAGTGTGCCCAAACATGCTCGGTTGGATTCCGGTCAGGAGAGCACGCTGGCCATTCCATACGCTGTATTGTTTCAGCTTCAAGCATGTTCTCCACCAGACGAGCTCTATGCGGTCGGGCATTATCATCCTGGAAAACAAAGGAATCTCCAATGGCTCCAGCGTAAGGGATGACATTATGTCAAAGTATCTCGTCTGGAAACCTTCGGCCCGTCAAAGTGCCATTCCAAATGATATGCAGGTCCGTACGTCCGCCTATGCTAATTCCACCCCATACCATCCAACCAGCTCTTTTGTATTGTCACCTTTCACGAACGAATGCGGAGTTATTTCGAGTGCCCCTGTCCCTCCATACAAGAACACGTCGGGTGTCACACTCTAGACTGAATCGGGACTCGTCTGTAAACAGCACTTGGCTCTAATCATGTTGCTCCCAATCTCGATGTTCAGCAGCCCATCTTCTTCGGGCCACACGGTGGCGTGGGGTCAACGGAATGCAGACTATTGGCCTACGTGCATAGAGCCCTCCCTCATGAAGCCGATACGTACTGTTTGGCTGAACACCCTTCGTCCTGTGGCCGAGAGCAACTGTCTTTGCAGCTGCGTAGCATTCTCTGTTCTGTTTCGACGGGTTGTTAACTGTATATACCGGTCATCAGTTGATGTAATGGCGTGTGGCCGACCTTCCTCTGGTCGACGTCTAACATTTCCTGTTTCTTGGAATCGATTCCACAGCCTTGCAACAACACTTCTGGCGACTCCAGCAGCGTCTGCGACACTACGTTGTGTTTGCCCGGATTCCAGTCTGCCTATAACACGCCATGCCATGGATTCCGGTAAATCACGTTGCTGAGACATTCTCAAGTAACCTTGTCTCAAAAAAAAATACTGCGCAATCGAATTTCACAGTTACGGCAATAAAACAGACGTTTCTGAAACATCTCGATTTCTGCCCTTATCTCCTTTTTCTGGTTTTTGACGTCATGAACTTTGATTTGCATATAAAGTTTTCTTCTTCCGTTTCCTGGTAGGCTTTACATTATGGATTATTCATTTTATGTTACTTATTGGTATACATCTTTGCTTACTTTTGTTAAAATCATGTGCTCCCCTAATTGTTTTGAGCAGTATATTTATTCACTTGAATCAATTATCAACCATCTAATTACAAAGATTAATCAAGATGTCTGATTTATCAAGACACGAGTTAACCCAAACTTGTCTGAAAATAGAAATCTTTTTACCTTTCACCCAGTTTTGTATTGGATAGATCTATCTCGACCGGCATTTCCACAATTGGCAATTATTTAATTTGGTCATCTGGAATGACCAATGATTTCTCAACGAAATCGAAAAATAATCTTGAATTCTTCATAAAATCAATTCCGAGAATGCATTGGTCTGCATATTATCAAGAATATGAAATTCCTAGGTTTTCTGAAAATCTCGTATCCGGATCCGTAATTCAACCTGACCTAAGTGACAACAAGGGGCTCCTTGAGCCGTCACTACTCTGTCCTTAGTCCTTTGACGTGGTCAATATGAAAAGTATCTACGGTAGACCTCTTCGGATATGAATGACTTTTCTGCTCCTGTGTCCCACAGGGCTGTGATGAACGTTTCGTTCAGAAGGATAGGAACATAAGGAAGATTCACGGGTTTCATCCTTAAAGATGAAATCCAAATAGTACACCGTTCTGTATCATGAGGATGCGATCGATCACCCCCAGACTCACCTCGACCGCTTAAAAGTTTAATTACATGTCTTGACCATTCTGACCTCTGAAAAAACCATTCCTCGAACCACCTTGTCCACCGCCAGGATTGTTGAATCTATGATCAGATTGACCACTTCGGCGTCGACTATCGAGCCTGTGACATCTTGACCTCCAAATCTGACGAGACGCTAATCGCACAATCAACTTGAAACTTCTTAGAAATTCGTCAACCTTTCTCTTGGCATATAACGTAGTCTGTTAACTTACAACACTCTCCTTAAATACTTTGTCTAATTTGCATCGGTTTCATCTTTTAGAGCTGGTTGAAAATATACGCAAATTTACAATTCCCAAAGACGCCCAAGAGTATTAGTGATAAAGTGCTGTGAACATCCGTCACAAACTTTTAGAAAAAGATTCAAGCATTAGTGATTGAGAGTTATATTTAAGTCTCACTACAAAGAAATACGAGAGCTATTGCTGACGAACTTCGTAATTGTGGAACTAGATAAAGTAACGAGAACGACTCCTTAGCTGAAAGGCCACTTTTTTAATTACCCCACCAGAGGGAGAGCCTTGGGTCTCGACTGATTTAATGTGCATCGGCTCCCTTTACACGGCGTGTCTTCAGTGGCGGTGGGACTCGAACCCGTGACACTCCGGCCACGAGTTCGTGACCATAAAAACAAGGTTATCCGAGCAATATTAGAAGATAGCCACTGTTTTTATCGAACTTTAGAATGTTTTTAATTGGATTAGTGGTAGATATCACAATAGATTTTCTTCAGATTGAAATAAACTGCTGGACAATTGCTATAGACGGATAACACTATCATCCATAACAACCACAAAATGAAAGGAAGCAAAATGTGGAAAATTAGAATAAGTGCGGGATATTAGTAAGAAGAAGTATGAGTATGCAAATATTTTTCCACGTCTGTTCATCACGTGATAGTGTTCATAAGAGCTTTAAAGGTTTTGACGCGTGTGGACAGTTGTTGTTTCAAGTCAAGGTTTTACAGGAAAGAAAGATTTAATATACGAACTTAAAACTTTTGGCATGTCTTCCCGACATCACATAGATGATTTTATGCGTCGCCGAATTATTGGAAAGATCGAAGAAGGGCGAAAAATAGCAGATGTTGCCAGGGAGTTCGACATCGCTCACAGCGTTGTTTCACGGCTGTGGAAGTCATTTAAAACTACTGGAATGTGTAGTAGACGGCACGGGGGAGGTCGTGTTAGAAGTACGACGCCTGCAGAAGACATATATATAGTCCTATCCACAAAAAGGAACAGGCGCACCACAGCTCAGCAGGTGGCAAATCAGTTTCTTGCTGCCTCAGGAAAGCAGATCTCCCAAAAAACTGTTGCCAGACGTTTCAGGGGAGGAGGGCTATACGCACGCAGACCTGTTCTGCGTGTCCCATTGTCCAGACAGCACCGTACTGTCCGTTTGCAATGGTGTCGTGAGCATCACAATTGGACTGAACAGGACTGGGCATGCGTACTATTCTCAGATGAGAGTAGGTTCAGTCTATCATCGGATTGTAGACGCCAACTGATCTTGCGCGAGAGTGGTACTGCTTATTGTCCAGAAAATATCCAGGAAAAGGACCGATATCCGACATGCAGTATCATGTTGTGGGCCGGACTCATGATCAATGGCCGCACGCGCCTACATGTGGTTGTGAATGGGACTATGACGGGCCAAGGATACATTGATGAAGTTCTACTTCCTCATGTTCGTCTTTTCCGTGGTGCTGTCGGTGATAAATTTGTTTTTATGGACGACAACGCAACATGCCATCGAACACTCGCTGTTCAGGATTGTCTAGACAGCGAGGGTATTCAACGTCTCGTATGGCCAGCGCGTTCTCCAGATCTAAACCCCATTGAAAATGTGTGGGATGCTTTGGGGAGGCACGTTTCTGGTCGAAACTATCCTCCGACAATCAAGAACACCCTCATCCGTGCACTAACAGATTAATGGGATAAATTGCCTCAACAGCTGCTGGATAATGTTGGGCAAAGTATGGTACGACGTGTGGAATGTTGCATCACACTCAACGGTGGACATATCCTGTACTGATGCCTTTCTTTAAGGTGCCTGCTGACTTTTAGATGCATTGTTCCATTTCTCCGTACGCAGATCAAATGATCATTTTTTTTTCTTTCAGATGTTTCACAGCTTTTGTACTTTCCAGAACAATAAATATCCTTTATTCTAATGTCTGAACAATGTGGCAACTATATTTTATCCTACTAGGCCTCATGTCTCGCTTAATGTTATGCTACATAGCAATTTGTGATCCGTCCTTAGCAATTGTCCAGCAGTGTAGATACTAGGGATCGTGATAATGTACAATAATTTTTATGATGGCTAAAAAAGAGTTGTCAGGTTCGGACATGCCAGAAGGGTTTTTGGAATTTCCATAAATTTCGTTCTCTTTGGGTGCTTGTATTAATAACTTTTTAGATAATTCACTTCCTCATATTTCAAAATAACTTCACTTTAACAATTGCTTCAGTGGAGCTCAAGGTGTATATGAAGCTGAGTCATTCGTTTCGGAAGCTGAAGAACAAGTGCCAGCGTTTATGGACTAGCAGTTCATCATATTAAAGCATGCAAAGTGTTTTATTGAACTGTCTTGGTATCTCTTGACAGATGAAATGGAATTGTACGTTCCAGTTATAAATTGCGTAGAACAGGCGTTCCTAACCTCTTTCCAAAATGGATCATTTTCAAAAGAATAATCTTCATGCATCCTCCCTCTCTCTCACATTTTTCTGCATTAAACTACCCTACTTCAAAATCGTCTACAGACGAAACTATTGTTCAGAAAATTGTACAATTCTGTGTACAACCTAAAGAGGGAATGAGAATTTCTTTGAGCGAATAAAAAAATTAGTTCAAAATTTTGCCACTAGAGGGCACGTTTGAATCAAGGACACATTTATTACCGGTTTTCTATTTGCATTTTATCACTTTTTTATCCACAGGACACGGTAACACAATAATTGATACTCATTAGAAAACACAATCTCTAAAATGAACTGCAAACTTTAATTAAATTTCTTCGATGACTAATTTTCATAGGATTTACACGAAGGAAGACGAAAATATGCAAATGTTTTCGACGTCACACAGCAACTGTTATAAATGCAATAACCTTTCACGGGAGCCAATGTGCAGGCTAGTACAAGTGTTCGCCATGTGGCAGAAGCATTGGATCTGCCTTGTTCAACTATCCAGAAGATCATGCGAAACATCCTCCGTTACTATCCATACAAGCTTCAACTTGTGCAGGAATTGCTTCCACATGATTTCGAGACTTGACATCTGTTCTCACTGCAGTTTCTCGCTCGTTTGGAAGTTGATCCAAAATGGCCTTGGAATATCCTCTGGATAAAAGAAACACACTTTCATTTGGACGGTTCGGTGAATACTCACAACTGCCGAATTTGGGAAGCAGACAACCCGCATTCCACCTTACAAGTTCCGCTACACTCACCAAAAGTAACGGTGTGGTGTGGGTTTCCGCGTCTTTTATTCTTGGACTGTATTTTTTCGAGGAATTAAGTGTTGGAGGTCCAGGAACCTGTTCTATCATTGGACAACGATATGCATCGTTATTACGGAATAAAATTATTCCGGATCCGCAAGCACATAGGTGCCTTTCACGCATAATTTTTATGCAAGATGGAGCTACTCCACGCATTACACGCTGTGTTAAGAACGTTTTCAAACATCATTTCTCAGAAGAACGCGTGATCAGCCGCCAATATCGTCATCTGCGGCTTCCCCAATTTTCTGACCTCAATTGATGTGATTTTTGGCTTTGGGGCCATTTAAAACCGCTGGTAAGTTGTTATCAACCAAGAACTTTACCTGATCTGAAATACAGTATTTAACGACATGTTCTTAACATTTCCCAGAACACACTGCGGTCAACGGTGGAACATGCTATCTTACGATTTCAAATAGTAGCTGAAGATGATGGTCATCATGTTGAACATTTATGGTTGTAACAAAATTTGTAAACTGTTATAAATGTATGCTAAGTATGCTAAATATTATCTCTATTAAAAACGCCCTCTAGTGGCGAAATTTTGAACTGATTTTTTTATTCGCTCAAACAAATTGACATCCCTTTATATCGTACACAAAATTTTACAACTTTCTGAACAATAGTTTCGTCTGTACACAATTTTGAAGTAGGGTCGTTTAATTATGGACACCCGGTATATATATATATATATATATATATATATATATATATATATATATATATATATATATATATATATAACGAAATTCTCTACAAACAAGAGAAAAACATTCATATCAATCACATTCGAAAAAAATCAGAGACAGTAAAGAGAACATACAATGAAGGACAATAGATTAAAAATTATAAAATGGATGCTGCAGTAAGATAAACATGGCTGACTTAGTACAGATAATATATAAAATATTTTATATAAAAAAGGGGTTAAACATGTTTTTTGGCCAGACAACCTTCCCCCTTTATGTAAATAATACTGAGCAAAGACCTATTGAAAGTAATGGATAGGAATATCTAAATCTATTACAAAATAGAGGAAACTTACCTAAAAATTGCTCTTGAAAATGCAGAGCTCGCACTAAATCTGAGTGCAATAAGTAAGTTATTGCCAGATTCTGGACCCTAATGCAGATTCAAAGCATGAGAATGGCTGAAATGTTGCACTTAACAAAAGTATAAAAAGAATAGAAACAAAAATTTAAAAAAAGTAGTACAAAAAAACCATAATTTTTGTTTCACTAGAGTATATATGAATTAAATAATAATAAGTAATTTTAACTAATAATAGAATATGGAGGTAACTATAACTATGAAATGTGTAAATTTATAGTATTAAACTATAATTAATCTAAGAATTTTTAATCCTTACAATTATGAATAGCTTTATTCATATACCTATTAATAAAATGAATTGGGTATTTCTGATTTAAGCAATATTTAGTAAAACGTTTATAGTTATTTATTATTTCTGATTTTTTGAGATTAGAATTTAATTGCGTTTTATATCATTAATAACAATATTTCTGATTAAAGAAATATGTACATTACTCTCCCAATGCGTAACTTTTATTATATTGAAATTAAAATCTTCTCTTTTATGATAAATATCAGAAACTATTACATTATCTATTAATTTGATATGTATGACAAGAAAATTTGTTTCATTGTTGTTACTATTTGTCTGTATTAAATTAAGATATTGTGGATAAAAATTAGTATTAGTTATAAAATTGACTTGCTTGCCAAAAATGATTATGTCATCTATATAACGATAAATATAATATTTAAAATTATTAACGTAACTACTTTCAAAATAATGTAAGTATAAATTGGCAAGACTGTTGCTCGCTGGGCCACCTTGCGCCAAGCCTTTAATCAAGTGGTTCTCAAACTCTCACTCCTAGCGACCCAATTTTAAATCAAAATTTTTATGCCCCCCAAAAAAAAAAAAATAATAAAATATTGAAAGCAATAATATTCCACTTAGACACTAAAGCTACAACACGATCAAAATACAAATTAACAAGATAAGTATTAAATTTTGTATATGTTAATTTTAAGTAAAAAATGATCGTTTTTTGTGACTTTTTTAGTTCAATTCACTATAAAAGCGTGTTTATTAGTTTGTTTTAGAACCATAATTTATTTTATAATTATTTTTACTATGCACGATAAAAATCACAATTCCAGTGAATAATTTAATAAAGAGAAAATATACTTAACTACTTTACAGGACTTTTCAATTCTTCTTTGATAATTTGAGAAAAATCCAATAAAATTAAAGAAAATGTTCCAAATGTGCGTGTCCTTAATAAAGGACATAAATCACAGACACTTTTCGCTAACAATACAGGAACGTTATTTTCCGGTAAAATTGTCATATTTTGTTCACGTTTTTGTAGTTTTGCTGTCGTTTGATGATTTACAAGTAGCATTTTAAACTTTTTCTTCCTTGTGTCTTTTTGACAAGAACAAATGCTACATTTATGGTTTCATAGATTTCTTCATAGAGTTCTTTAGGCAGCATTTAAAAATTTCAATTCAACTCAAACGTTTCATATCTATTACGTTTCGCATACTTACTTTCACTAACTTGATTAATATGCATTATTTCAGCAGATTCTTCAATTGCTGGATCTGTTTCAACTTCCTTCAATAGAGATCAGAGATGCCAATTTTTTTTTATATTCTGCTTATTTACATTTATAAACCATAATAAGTCGTACAACACAGCAATCAAAACCACAAAATTATTCATGGGGAAAAGTGCAGCATATTCTAAAAAAAATTGTTAAAAATTTTTTCATTATGCATTATATGTTTCAGCATACTTATAAAAATACATCTTTGCCAAATAATCCTTCAAAGTGCTCAATATGCTTATCGATACATTATAAAACTCATTCACATGGGGAAAAAAGGAACAGAAAAATATTATATAAACTTTTCCTAAAAGAAAAAGAGACGGAGTGAATAATACCAGTAAGTTTGAAAGTCAAATATATGATAATGAAAAGTAGTATTTTAGGGGTTAAAAGAAACGTAATCAAAAAAATCTCCCATCGTGGGATTACAGTCAAGCAAACAAAATGTCTTTTTTTATTTGGTTATAGGATCAAAGATAGCTAATGACTGTTTGAAGTGGAATCTTTAGTTTTTGATGATCACCAGATGATAAAAATAAATTATATCAGTGTAAATGTGCATTTTTTATTATGTCAGAAAGCATTTTGTTTTACTTCATTCCAAAAAAATTATTTTTTAAACCTTTTATTTTTAAAATGCTCGTGCCCCCCTCGCAGTGTCACCGCACCCCTTCAGGGGGGAGCGCCTCGCAGTTTGAGAAACACTGCTTTAATCTGCAGATAATAGTTTCCCTTATGAAATATATAGTTCTCTATAAGTACAAACCTAAAATGACATTCACAAATTTTTGAAACATAAACATAAAATAAAATTTAATGTAAATAAAGATTTTCAAATAGAATATTGTACACTTTTAGATATTAATAAATCATATGATAATGTTAATTTTTTAGTATTTTTAAAAAGACACACATGTCATCTTTCCCAATACAAAATATTACTATTAAAAAAGGTTTTAATTACAATAAAAAAGTACGTTGATCCATTTTTTACTATAATGTACCTATAAAGCAAGAAAACTTACTATGTAAATGTAATGACTTTAAAAAATTCATAGATAAACATCACAAGCGCACACATGTTGTTACTGGTGACATCAATATTGTAAAATACAACAATCTTAGAAAAATAATGAATAAATGTACTGGATTTAGATTAATGATTTCGAATAATAATAAAATTATAAAAAATGATTTATATAATGATATTGAACAATTTATGTACAAAATAGCTATTAAGTATAGTATGACTATAGAGGCATTTACAGAACTTAAAGGTAATATTACACAGAAGCTTAATAAATATAACTTTAGTACAGATAATAAAATCTTTTTTAATGATATTAAAAGTCAGAGATACAAAAAATAACAAAATAATTTCATTATAGTTTATGTTGATAAAGTACCAGGTAATTTTGCCTTCATATGCAAATACTATTATAACTTAATGATCAACAAATATTTTGAAAATAATACAGCTTTCATTAAGTCATCATTTTCTGATAGAGAAATAATTAATTGAATTCTGGCTTTCATAAAAAATTAAGTATTCAAATTAATAATAGTGTTAAATTTCCACATATATTTCTTACTCCTAAATTTTATAAAGACCCAGTCAACTTTAGGACAGCTGTGACGAATCTGTACGGAACCTTTCCACTAATCTTCTTAGGCGTCTTTCTGGGGAATATAAATTCGCGTTTATTTCCAATCAACTTCAAAAAGAAGGATGTGATATTTAAATTAGATAAGGTATTTAAGTCGAGGGTTGCGAGATAGCAAGAGAGATGATGGTAGGCTATTGAGCCAATAACGTTAAATGCAAAACTAGAAGATTCAAAGAGATTAGATTCGTGAAGACGTCGTGCTGCTAGACGTACCAAAAAGCTGATATAAGCCAGCGGTAAATATAATTCACGTGCGCTTAAAGTAAGCGTCAGTTTGAGCTACTTAGTTAAAGTCAATGACAGTTATAAATATTCGAATACGTGTGTTTCTCGGATCTCCTATTTCGGTTAACCTTACTTGAGTTGAGCTAGATTAGTAATTAATTGTATTCTTAGTAATTTTATATAATATAAAGGCAAATCCCTTTAGAAGACGTAACATTATTATAATATATGTTAACAGAGATTTTTGAGGAAATTATAACAAAATAAATAATATTATTAATCAAAATGGCTCTTGGTGGTTCTTTGCCTCAAATTAATCTTGGTGTTCAAGGTGTGCCCCAGGGGGGGGGGTCATCACACAGCTAGAAAGGAATTAATACATATATCAGCAAAACAGGCAAAATTCTCCATGAAATACTACATGATACAGTAAATAATCTTAAATCCACAACCATACTTAAAAATACCAAATCTCTTATTGAAAAAATGAAAGATAAAAATATTTATTCAGTCTATAGATTAGATTTTGAAAATATTTTCAACTCTATTGATATTGATGATATGATTAATATATATATGACGAATCTCTACGGCATTTTATCACTCTTTACTTTTGGGCGTCTTTGGAGATTGTAAATTCACGTACATTTCCAACCAGCTCTAAATTGAGAAACAGGGATATGCAAATGAATCAAAGTATTTGGGAGAATATTGTAAGTTAGCAGGAGGAAGGCTATTGAGCCAAGAGCAACATTGACGGAGTTCTAAGAAGAATCAAGTTGATGTGTGATTAGTTTCTGGCTAATTATCTGGCAGCGATCTACCTTTGGAAAGTTTGAGCCGACTTCAATAGAAGTAAAGTAGTAAAAGTCGGGTGATATTTAAATTTCAATGATCTGATCGTAAGAGCAAATATATAATAGTGTGAGTGGAAAGTTAATAATTGCTAGTAATTCAAATTACGTATATCTCTAGGTCATCCTATTCCAGTAAATCCGTTAGATATAAAGTTTAATAGTTGATTAGTATCATATTTCGTGATTTAATTTAATAGTAAAGTTCAATACCACTGACGTAGACATATTGATTCATCTTTGTATTTAAAAGGTTGATAATTGATTCAAGTCAGTGCTTCTCAAACTTTCAATACTGGCGCCCCCCTTTTCGATCACAATTTTTATCGCGCCCCCCTTATACATTAATATTGTACTGAATGCAATAATAATGCACTTTGACGATAAAGCTACAATAGGCGATCTTAATTTTAAACCAAACAAATTAGTAACAAGTATTAAAATTTTGTATACTACTTTTAAGCAATAAATAAATAAAATAATAGGATAATTATTATGTTATTTTTCTTTTCTCTAATTTTTAAATTGAACATATTGCAAAATGCGGTGACTGCTTAGAAGACAAAATACAGAGATCTGCTAAATATAGAAAAAGAAATCAAAGGGTCAATTTCTAATCATAAGCATTCCTTATACAAACTTTGCTTTGCAAGACAAGCCCATGGAAGTCGTTATAGTTATTAAACTTGTTCTTAATTTAGTATTAATTAATTAATTATAAAATACTCTGTGCAGCACAGATATATTAAAAGTATACCGGGTGAAGTGCCCGCTCTTTGCACGAGTTCATTTATAAGAAGATAAAAAATATTATTGATATGATAGCTGAATTGTCAAGACAGCAAAGCCAAGTGCTCGGCAATGTTTACAAAAGTATAAAATGATTTTTTTAAAATGGTTGCTCAAATTATAATTAGTTAAAAGCGAATTGTAATTTTAAGCTTAACAGAATTAGCATTTAAAATTGATGTTAAACAGTAGCGCACACAGAAATTTTTCAAGGGCAGGGGGTCCGGGTCGAAAGTTCACCAATCCTGTATCAGGTTCCTTTTGATTTTGTCGATTTTCGGGAACAAAACACAGTAGAAAACTAATTCTTGAATAAATAATTAACAATAATTAATAAAATTAATCATTAATAACAAATACTTAATTAAATTTTGCGTACTATATACTTAGCATTATAATCAATCGGAAAAAAATCAAGGGCTTTGGGGGTCCGAATCCCTAGGACCCCCCCTTCTCTGTTCCCCTGATGTTAAATAATGAACCATAATATAAAATTCCGATGAACAATAATTGTATTATTTTTAATATTTAAAGCGAAAGACTTCAACTTGTTTTAGCCCGGGAGCAGGCACGCACTCGATACGGTCGAGCGTGGTTATTGAGTCACCCCAATCCTTTTTTTTTTATAATTATTTTATTGTACACGATACAAATCTTGATTTCAGTGAATAATTTAATTAAGAGAAAGTTTACTTACCTACTTTTTCAAGGACTTTTCAATTTTTCTTTGGTAACAAATAAACAGTTTTGCCAGAATAAAGTAGTTCGTGATCTGTGTGTTGCGCGACCACTTCCGGGTAAAAAGTATATTTATTATGATAATATGTATGTTAATGCAAAAAAAATTGTGTAAAACGTTTTTCGTTATGCTTTATATGTTTGAGAATACTCTTAAATATGTTTTGGCCAAGTAATTCTTCAAAGTGTTGTGACATAGTCCATTGTTGTGAATTCCCACCTTTCGATAAATGTTATGATTTTACCAGCTGGTCAAGGACAAGTGCCTCACCCATCGATTGTCCCTGAATTTTTTACAATCAACCAGCTGTGGAATGACCGGTGCACGTGGCCATGGGGCCATTGTTTATTGTCTGCACTCAGGGAGTGGAGATAGCAGACGGGTCGGCATAATAGACTTAAGAGTTCGGCGCCCCATTGACAATAGGCGAAGCCTATCTTAAAAAATAACCATGTTGTCTTTTTCTAGTGTTGTATGAAGGGGATACTAGAAACAGGTGGCGTGATGGGCCAGTGTGTCCAGATGTGGACCAGGAACTATGGCGCCTTGGACCAGACAGCTCGGTTGTGTTTTGGCGTGTTATGCGCCAATAGGAAGAAGGAGGAAATCAAGAGAAACTTTGGTCCTGCGAATAAGAAGGAGCGAGGGGCGTGTTGTGAACACACCCCTGGTGTTTAAAAAGGGTTGTTTTTGAGGACACGAGGACAAAGACCGGAAAAAAACCCGGAGAGAGAGAGGAGAAATGCCGGAAAAAAACCCGGAGAGAGAGAGGAAAGAGACCGAAAAAAACCGGAGAGAAAAAAATAAGAGAAAAGTCCGAGGAAGAGCAGAAAGAAAGGACAAGAGACCCCGAGAGAGAGAGCGCGAAGCCCGCCTTGAATGGAGAAAAAGGGCTGAGTCCGGAAATTGGAGTGAAAAAGACGATGAACGCCGGTGGCGTTGAGCATGAGTATATGAACTGATTACATCGGCTTGGCAAAATTACTTCAAAAGAATTGTTTATCAAATAAACAATATTTTTTATTTCTATATTAAGCTGTAAAGATTTTTTTTATTGATGGATAGCTACTCACGACGTTACAGCTAATATAAATATATGAAATTGGTGGCAGCGGTGTTGATCCGGCATTTAAGTAAACAGATGCCCGAATCCTTTATTTTAATTGAAGAAAAAAAATGCCAGCCGTGTGTGATTGTGATGAAGCGAGTTTAATGACCCCCTAATTCCTGGATTTCCCAGCTGTGAGAAGTGCTGGATGCAAGTGTCTCCCGTTCCTGCTTGTGAAGAGTGCCCGCGAAGTGCCTGCCTTCCGTTTTTCCCGGAGAAGGATAAGGAAGAGGTTTCCAGTGTTTCCACCTGCAATGTTAAGGTCAGTCTTTTCTTTGAGTATCGTATCGGGGCAGCAATACATTATTTCTAGTTAATGTAAAATTTTGTAAGGAAAATAATGCTAGATAAAGTTAAAAGTATAGACTGAGAGACTACAGAAATTATTAAGTTTGTTTGCAGTGTATTGATTTGCTATGTTTGTGTGTTTGTTTATTGAGTTAGGTCGTAGTATACAGTAGTATACTTGTTTCGTTAGCACAGTTTTTGCGTAGTGTATTGTCAGGTTACTCTGAGTATTTTTATAATTTTGTGAAATATAATTAAGTCTCAGTCTAGGGTACTGTTAGTTATGCTAGTTATGAGTATAATTTTGGGTAAAATATAGTAAGTCTAGGTCTAGTGTATTGTTAGGTTACCTTGAGTCTGTGTATAATTTTTGTAAGGATTAAGTTTAGATTTGATTTTGTGTGTATTAGTGCATTATGGCGTTTCTCTTAAGAGAAAGAAAAGACGTATTGTTAGAGGTTGCGAAGGAATTAAGGGTAGAAATTGATATTACTTTACCCAAGATAGAATTTAAGAAGAGAATCTGTCAAAGTAAATACTATGACGAAGAGTCAGTTAAATGTTTGTTGGAGGGTATCTTGGCGGAAAAACGGGAAGCTAGGGAATTAAAGGAAAGGCAGGAGACTAGAGAATATGAGTTGGAGCGGTTAAGATTGTCTAACGCCACTGAGACGGTTAGTGTATCGTCTGCCGATTTAGAAGGGCAAGGGGTAAATAGACGTGTTAATTTAAAAGACTTGGTGCCTAAATTTGATGCAAAAAATGCAGACATTAATTTATTTTTTGAAATATTTGAAAGGCAGGCGATAAAAGAAAAAGTGGCTGAGGATAGATGGGTCTCCCAACTCATTCCTTTACTTACCATAGAAATTGCGGAGATAGTAGCGAAAGAACCTTTAGAGAAAAGCGACGATTACCCCCACATAAAAATCTACTCTTGGCCCGGTTCCAACTCACCGATAGCCCTTAGAGATAGATTTGAGTCGCATCAACGCAGACCTGGGGCCATGTGGGCGGATTTAGTATTCGAACTAAGGTCCTACCTGGACAACTGGCTAGCGGGGATGAAAGTGGGTGATTTCGCCGCATTAAAAGAGCTACTAGTGACAAAACAAATAAAAAAAGAGCACCAAGTGAATTAGTAGACCATTTTCTAGATTCGTGGGATGGTTTCAAGGAGGCTAAAAGTTTAGCTGAGAAATTGGATCATTTTGAGGCGATTAGAAGAGTGCATAAGAAAACAGGTCCGACGAAAACCTGGGAGCGTAGAACCTTTGATAAACAGCCTCTCGAAAGTAAAAATAAATCTGCGCATTTTAGTGGTAAGGGTAAAAATATCGGGCCCTTGAACAGGGATCCTTATAAGCATGAGGTAAGCCAGGGGAGTTCTCAAATTAGGAGGGAGTGCCCCAGGGCGGGGGATAATCAATTTGAGAAAAGGAAGCCCATAATATGCTACTACTGCAATGAGACAGGGCTCATAAAGCCAGTGTGCCCTAGATTAAGGAAAAATAATTTCAAAACGGTAGCTAATTTAACTTTAAATACCGGGAATTACGACCCATTTAAAAAATTCAAAATGAACATGGAAATAAATGGCATTGATCGCGTATGTCTAAGAGATTCGGGGTCATCCATAGACGTCTGTTCGCGGAGCTGGATTAATGAAAATGACCTCCTAGGTGAATACGTTTGGTTGAAAAGCCCGTTAGATGAGGTTTGCCACTGTTTGCCTCTGGCTAAAATTAAAATCAAAACGAAGAAAGGAGAGTTTTATACCAAGGCTGCAATAAAACAGGATAGTAGTGACAATGATCTATATTTATTGGGAAACCGAACAGCTGAACTGCTGGAGTCAGACGAACAGGGGGTGCACTTGGTTAACGCAGTGGTGACTAGAAGTAAACAAAAAGATTTTCCCCGAGAAAGAAAAAAAGAGGCGAACGAAGCGGAGTTTGAACTTTACGGATTCCCCCGTCCGAGGGAGGGGAAGACGATAGCTTTATCATTCCTGCTTTTGAAGGAGAAGGGGAAAGAGTTTGGCGAAAGTGAATGGTGTTGAATTTAAAGAGGAACAAAGAAAATGCCCCGATCTGAAACCATTATGGGATAAGGCCCTAACAGGAATAGACAAAGAATTTAGGGTCATTAGGGGGAAATTAGTTAGAGTCGTGAAAACTAAGCGAGGGGAGAAGGTCAGACAGCTATGCGTACCCATAAAGTTTAGACTTGACATTAACAAACTTAGCCATGACGAAATAGGGGGCATCTGGGGGTGACGAAAACCAAAGATAGAACTCTAAGGCATTTTTTTGGCCGAACGTGTACAGAGACGTGGAGGAGTTCGTCAAAACTTGCGATTCGTGTCAACGAGTAGGGAAACCGAGAGATAAGGCGAAAGCACCCCTGAAATTAGTGCCGATTATTTCGGAGGTATTCTCTAAAATCAATATAGATGCTGTGGGACCTCTCCCTGTCTCAACAAAGCAAAACAGATATCTGATTACGTCAATTTGTGTAGCCTCTAAGTACCCGGAAGCTATACCGGTGGAGAGTATTACTTCCCCGAACGTAATAGACGCCCTCTTGAGTATATTTTCTAGGATAGGATTCCCACGCGAAATACAATCCGACCTGGGGACTTCTTTCACTAGTGAATTGACCACCACCTTTTTCAATAAGTTCGGCATCAAAGTGACGAGGTCATCAGTCAGCCACCCCCAAAGCAATGCAGTGGAGCGAGTGCATAGAACCATCAAGCGCGTAATTAAGGCTTTGCGCGTGGAATCGGGAGAAGATTGGGAGGGGGTTCTTCCTTTGGCATTATTCTCTCAGAACGGTTGCGCACGAGAGTACAGGTTTCAGTCCCACCGAGTTGGTCATGGGAAAGAATTTGAGAACACCCCAAACGTTAGTTTACGAGGAATGGATGGAGGAGGGAAACACGAGTCAATCGGTAGTGGAATATATATTGCAGTTAAATAATAGACTCAAACGTTGCCAAGATATTGCGATCACTAGGATGAAAGAATGCCAACTTAAAAGGAAAACGTGGTACGATCGCGATGCCGTGGAACGGAAATTTGTAGAAGGGGATCTGGTAATGGTGTTAGTTACCTCTAAACAAAATAAACTTGAGGTGAATTGGATAGGGCCGGGAAAGGTACTTAGTAGAATTTCGGATACAAATTATGTGATAGTACTACAAGGAAGAAGGGACCGCGCGTAGTACTATCTATCACGTAAACTTACTAAAACCGTATCATCGGAGACCCGAGCTGGTAAGCCTGGTTGTAGAAGAGGTCTCGGATGACATAGAGGGAGATGCGGAAATTCCTTATCCAGATAAACAATGCACGAAGTTTGACTATCACGAAATATTGCGGAAAGTCAACTGCAACTTAAACTATCCCCCTCTCAGATCGACGAATTAAAACAAGTCATTACTAAAAATAAGGACGTGTTTTCCCCAGACCCTGGGACGACTCACTTGATGCGAATGGATATTGAATTGATCTTGGACAAGCCCATTAAAACAAAACCTTATCGGATGTCTCCGAGACAAATTAACATATTGCGAGAAGAAATTAAACGTTTGTTGGAACTGGGTGTAATAGAGATAGGACAGTCCGATTACACTTCGCCCCTTATTTTAATAGAAAGCCCAAATAAAGACCCTCGTCCTTGTGTTGATTATCGTCGATTGAACGAGATAACTCGAGCTGAATTTTTCCCTTTGCCAAATATGGAAGAGATAGTAGAAAAGTGAGTGCGGCTCCCCATGTAACGGTGATGGATTTGTCTAAAGGTTACTTTCAGATTCCGCTCACGCCGAGAGCTCAGAGATACGCAGCTTTCGTTACTCCATTTGGCACCTATATCCCCAAGAAAAATGATGTTCGGGTTAGTATGTGCGCCCTATTATTTTTGCAAATTGATGGCCCAAGTTTTAGAGGGGTTGGAGCAGTTTGCATTGCCGTACATAGACGATATAGCCATTTTTTCCCAAGGGTGGAAAGATCACGTAAAGCATATCGACATAGTTTTAGGAAGATTGAGAAAGGCGGGGCTTAAAGTGAAACCCTCTAAATGTAAGTTTGCTCAAGAGGAAGTCTTATTTCTAGGGCATCGAATTGGTTCAGGGAGTAGGTCTCCGAGTGATCTGAAGATAAAAGCTATAGCAGATTTCCCGCGGCCCACCACTAAAACACACGTACGATCCTTTCTCGGTCTAGTGGGGTACTACTCTCATTATATCCCACATTACAGCACAATAGCTTCACCCTTGATCGACGCACTGAAAGGGAAAATTAAGAAAGAGAAGATCACTTGGGATGAGAAATGTGGGAAAGCGTTCGAGGAGATAAAAGCCAAGCTCGTCACTCAACCCATATTGTTTGCCCCAGATTTTGCCACGGATTTCATCCTGCAAACGGACGCGAGTGAGGTGGGTGCTGGGGTTGTTTTATCGCAAAGAATAGAAGGGGAAGAACACCCCATCGTTTTCCTAAGCAAAAAATTTTCTAAGGCGGAGCGAAACTACAGCACGGTGGAAAGGGAATTAGCTGCGATAATTTTTGGTCTAAAGCGATTAAAGCATTATTTAGACGGGCAAAATTTATTATAGAAACCGACCACAACCCCTTAAGGTACCTAAACAAGATGGGGAGTACTAATCCTAGGTTACAAAGATGGGCGTTGAGTTTACAGCCGTTTAATTTTGAAATCAAACACAAACCTGGGAGGCTCCATGGAAACGCGGACGGCCTAAGTAGATTGGAATAAGTAGTTTGTAGATTTTTCTATTAATTATTATGTATATTTAAATTACTGTTTTATTTATATGTGTGTATGTGTATCTGTGTACATTGTGGAAGAAAATAGATGTTAGTGAAAATCTCTGATGTCTCTTAGTCAACCGTAGGCCAACAGATGTTTACTTCTGTAGTCAGGCGCGATTAAGTGTAGATGGTTATTAAGAGATTGGCATTTGACGCATTTTGTTTGAAAAATTATAATTTAAAGGTGAAATGTAACTTGGAGAAAAAGAATCCCAGATTCGGATTTTAAGATCTAATTGTGTGAAGTGTACATTTTTTTTTTTGAAATTTGATTCATGTATTATGTTATTTTTTTATTGTGTTTAATACCGGGAGTGCTGCCCTGATCAATCTCATTGATGGAACGATCTTTGTGTGTGTGATTTCTGGGAACTGAATCCAACTAGGACCAGAGCAGTCCCGTGAAATGGACTTTTTTTAGGGGAAGGACGTCGTGAGTAGCTATCCATCAATAAAAAAAATCTTTACAGCTTAATATAGAAATAAAAAATATTGTTTATTTGATAAACAATTCTTTTGAAGTAATTTTGCCAAGCCGGTGTAATCAGTTCATATACTCATGCTCAACGCCACCGGCGTTCATCGTCTTTTTCACTCCAATTTCCAGACTCAGCCCTTTTTCTCCATTCAAGGCGGGCTTCGCTCTCCGTGGTTTTCCAAATATCATAAAACACTTTTTCATGGAAAAAAGCACAACATAGAAACAAATACATTACTTACAACTTCCCTAAATGAGAAACAAACACATAAGAGAGGGGTCATAACTAACTGTACCAATAACTTACAAGGTCAAACTGATTTCAAATATAATGTGCAGTATTTCAAAAATAATGACAGTGAGGAATTTTTTATGTTCATAAATTTTTTCGATTCTGGGTCTGGGATCTGTTTTTTCTCTGAAAGAGTAGTATGTTAGGTTCAAAAAGAAAGCGTAATAAAAAAAATCTTTCATCATGGGATTAGAGCAAATCAAATAAAAGTTTTTTTATTTGGTTATAGGATCAAAGATTGCTAATTAGGTATTGAAGAAGTTTTTATTTTTGATGACTTAATATCGCGCGCCTTTAAATTATATCAGAGTAAAAGTGCATTTTTTATTATGTCTGAAAGTATTTTGTTTTAATTCCTTCCAGTAAATTATAACTATTTTTAAATCTTTTATTTTCGATATGCTCACGCCCCCTCGTAAGGTTATCGCCCCACAGTTTGAGAAACACTGGATTCAAGTGAATAAATATAATTTGTTATTGTAAAAATTTCGTCTGGTAATTCTTCGCCTCAATTCAATCTTGGTGTTCAGGTTGGAACCTAAGGGGTTCCCACATATATATAAATTAATACAAACGGGCATAGCGATTCAAAGGAATTATTGTCTCTTAATTTACAGTAGTATTGAAAAATAGCGGTTAATATTTCTACGCATTGTATGTATGTTTCACCTGGGAATTTATAATAGCGCTTTTAAAAATTTTAAGCATTCTTAAAGAGTTGGTTGGAACTCTCTAAGTACTAATGTTTTAAGTTTGTTATAATCTTTTAATTTTTTCCCTTTTATATATAGTAAAATAGTAAAACATTGTTTGTCTTCTCTCCAAGTATATTAAATAAGATTTCAGTTTTTACTTTCTTGTCGATATTTTTAGTAACAAATGCTCCTTCTAACGCAGTGTTTCTCAAACTGTGGGGCGCGCCCCCCTGGGGGGGCGTGATACACCTACAAGGGGGGCGCGAGAATATCGAAAATAAAAGTTTCAAAAAAATTTATTTACTAGAATGAAGAAAAAACTAAAAAATTTCTGACATAATAAAAAATATACACATTTACACGGAAATAATATATATATATATATATATATATATATATATATATATATATATATATATAATTATCTGCGATTTTACATGATCAAAAATAAAAAGCTTTTACTTCAAAACCTCATTTTTAGCTATCTTTGATACTATAACCAAATAAAAAAAAACGTTTTATTCGATTTGCTGTAATCCCATGATGAGAAATTTTTTATTACGTTTCCTTTCAAAGCGAAAATGCTACTCTATTAGAGGAAAGACAAAATCCAGAGCCATAATCAAAAAACATTTTATGAAGATAAAAAGTTCATCACTGTTATATATTATTGCCATCAGCTGTAGGTAGCAGAATGTATTTGCTGCGGTTTGACCTTCGAGCTTACTTGTACGGTTAGTTACGTCCCTGCTCTTATGTATTTGTTTTTCATTTAGGGAAGTTTGAAGGATTACTAAGCCAAGCATAATGAAAAACGTTTTACATAATTTTTTAGAACATCCATATCGTAATAAATACACTTTTAATCCGGGAGCGGTCACGTCGAGCACACAGTGCACGAAATCGGTAATTCTGGCAAAATTGTTTAATTGTTACCAATGGCCCTGACACACTATCCTCCTGTTTGACAATCTTAACGTGAACTAAAATATATTTGTCACATATCTCCCTCTTTTTTGGGAGTGACAGACGTTTTTTTTATGATCTTTAGGTACTTGTTTTGTCTGAGTTCCCGGTGTGATAACTTTTTTTCCGAAATGTTTTCTGTGTCCTTGAAAGTAGGTGAGTATATTTTCTGTTTATGAAATTATTCACTGGAATTACGATATTTATTGTGTACTATAAAAATAATTATAAAAAAATTGTGGGGTGACTCAAATAACCCCGCTCGACCATTAGTATCGAGTGCGTGCCTGCTCCAGGGTTAAAACATGTTGAAGTATTTTTTTTTTTCACTTTAAATATTAAAAATAATACAATTATTCTTCATCGGAATTTTTTTATTGTTCATTATTCAACATCAATTCTAAATGCTAATTCTTTGAGACTTAAAATCACAGTTCGCTTAAAACTAATTATAATTTGAGCAATCATTTAAAAATCATTTTACATTCTTGTAAACATGGTCACACACTTGGCTTTATTCTCCTTACAATTAAGCGATTATATCAATAATGTTTAATTTTCTTATAAATGAACTCGGGCAAAGAGCGGGTCCTTCAGTCGGTACTTCCATGGGCTTGTCTTACAGAGCAAAGTTTTTCAAAGGAATGCTTATGATTAGAAATTGACCCTCTGAGTTCTTTTTCTACATTTAGCTGATATCTATATTTTGTCTTCTAAGCAACCACCGCATTTTGCAATATGTTCCAATTTAAAAATTAGAGAAAGAAAAAATAACATAATAATTATCCTATCACTTAATTTTTTTTTTTACTCAAAAGTAACATGTACGAAATTTAATACTCTTGTCATGAATTTGTACGGATTATAATAAAGATTGTTGCTTTAGCGTTAAAGTGCATTATTATTGCATTCAGTACGTTATTAATGTATAAGGGGGGCGCGATAAAAATTGTGATTGAAAAGGGGGGCGCCAGTAGTGAAAGTTTGAGAAGCACTGTTCTAACGACTGGAAAGAAAAGATTAAAATTTTCACATTTGTTGCAACAGTGTGAGTGAGTGTTATAATGCTTCTTAATAAACTCTCGATGTTAATTCCGCTGTTTTTCTTCTTTTTCTGTTCTAGGATTTAAACTTAATGCATGTTTCTCTCTCTCTCTCTCACACACACACACACAGCTGCTTGAAGTTCAATTCCTTAATCCAGTGCTTCTCAAACTTTCAATATTGGCCGCCCCCTTTTCAATCACAATTTTATCGCGCACCCCTTATACATTAATAATGAACTGAATGCAATAATAATGCACTTTGACGCTAAAGCAACAATCTTTATTGTAAACCGTACACATATATAACATAAGTATTAAATTTTGTATATGTTACTTTTAAGCAAAAAAAAATTAAGTAATAGGATAATTATTATGTTATTTTTCCATTCTCTAATTTTTAAATTGGAACATATTGCAAAATGTGGTGGTTGCTTAGAAGACAAAATATATATATCAGCTAAATGTAGAAGAAGAACTCAGGGGGACAATTTCCAATCGTAAGCATCCCTTTGAAAAACTTTGCTCTGTAAGACAAGCCCATGGAAGTCGCTAATACTTATTAAACTTGTTCTTAATTTAGTTTTAATTAATTAGTTATAAAATACTCTGTGCAGCACATACATTAAACGTATACCGGCTGAAGTACCTTCTCTTTGCACAAGTTCATTTATAGGAAAATAAAAACATTAGTGATATAATCGCTTAATTGTAAGGAGAGTAAAGCCAAGTGTGCGAAAATGTTTACAAAAATGTAAAATTATTTTTTTAAATGATTGCTCAAATTATAATTAGTTTTAAGCGAACTGTAATTTTAAGCCTCAAAAATTAGCATTTAGAATTGATGTTGAATAATGAACAATAAAAAAAAATTCTGATGAAGAATAATTGTATTATTTCTAATATTTAAAGCGAAAAGACATGACATGTTTTAACCCTGGAGCAGGCGCGCACTGGATACTAATGGTCGAGAGGGGTTATTGCGTGAGTCACGCCAATCCTCTTTTTATAATTATTTTTATAGTACACAATAAAAATCGTAATTCCAGTGAATAATTTAATTAAGAGAAAATATACTCCCCCCTACTTTCAAGGACACAGAAAATCTTTCGGAAAAAAAGTTATCACGCCGGGAACTCAGACAAAACAAGTACCTTAAGATCGTAAAAAAAGTCTGTCACTCCCAAAAAAGAGGGATATATGTGACAAATATATTTTAGTTCACGTTAAGATTGTCAAACTGGAGGATAGTGTCAGGGCCCTTGGTAACAATTAAACAGTTTTACCAGAATTACTGATTTCGTACACTCTGTGCTCGGCGTGACCGCTCCCGGATTAAAAGTGTATTTATTACAATATGGATGTTCTAAACAAATGATATAAAACGTTTTTTATTATGCTTGGCTTAGTAATCCTTCAAACTTCTCTAAATCAAAAAACAAATACATAAGAGCAGGGACGTAACTAACCGTACAAGTAAACTCGAAGGTCAAACCGCAGCAAATACATTATGCTGCCTATAGCTGATGGCAATAATATATAACAGTGATGAACGTTTTATCTTCCTAAAATTTTTTTTGATTATGGGTCTGGGTTATGTTTTTCTCTGAAAGAGTGGCATTTTCGCTTTGAAAAGAAAACGTAATAAAAAAAATCTCTCATCATGGGATTACAGTAAATCGAACAAACCGTTTTTTATTTGGTTATACTATCAAAGATAGCTAAAAAATGAGGTTTTGAAGTAGAAGCTTTTATTTTTGATGATGTAAAATCACAGATAATAAAATACATATATTATTTCTGTGTAAATGTGTATATTTTTATTATATCAGAAAGTATTTTGTTTTACTTCATTCTAGTAAATAAATTTTTTTAAATCTTTTATTTTCTATATGCTCGTGCCCCTCCAGGGGTGGGGGGGGGTGCCCCACAGTTTGAGAAACACTGGTATAGGGCAATCACGCACAAGATGAAAGCCGAGGTCTAAAAACACTTAATATATTTATTCGCTATGAAGTTCGGACTTTTGAAGTTTCTTCAATAACTATTAATACAACAGGAATAATTTGTTGGAAACTACTAACGCATTTTTCTATTTTTTATTATCTGTTTATTCTCAACGTGAATTCAGAAAATTAAGAGGATTTCAAAAATCCACATTACTTTCATTGTTTTATCGCTTGTGTAGATAATGGTATCTTTTTTTCTCTCCATTTCTCACGTCATCATACGCATCTACAGTCACTCAAAAAAGTATTGGGACACATTACATGCATAACTGTAAAGGTCATTTATAAAAATATTTATCACATTAAAATAAAAACAAAATGAATTAAGAAATATTTTGACATTTGGTGTACAGTATATAAGGAATATTTTACTAGTATTATATAGAATTATAATTTGTTCTAGCTTTTCAAATGTAATTCAAAGGCACACTGAAGTCAAAAAAGTATTGGGATGCTTTTGAAATGAGAAATTTAACAAATATATAGCGCATCAATAAAATTTAATTTCACGCTACTTTTTTAGACTAGAAGTTTAAACACAAATGTTTCAACAGATGAGATTATTTATAGAAGAAGTGGCGAGAAACAAATATATATCGGTGGATTAGCGAAATCTCGTAATAAGTCATTGGAAAGTGGAGAAATCAGTTCGCTGTATTGGAAAAATATTGAAATTAAGTAAGTCTACTGTTTTTAACATCATTAACAGGTTAAAAAAACAGTGTTGAAAACAAGCAAATATCAGGGCGTTCAAGGATATTTAATGAAGAGAGGTGGATTGTGTGTGAGACAAGTACACATTAATCCAAGAACTAGTGCATTAAAAATGACTTTGCAATGTAAAAGTAGGTTCGGAAAATCTAAAAATCCTGAAACTGTCAGAAATGTTTTAAGAAAACATAAGATTATTATTATTTGTATTTAACAAAATAATATATTATTCTTTTTTTGGTTTCATTTGTATGTTTAAGTAAAATATTGCGATAAAAATCTATGAACTGGTAGTGTGTCCCAATACTTTTTTGACTGACTGTAATTCATCAACAAGTCCCTCTGGACCAGAAATACTGAACCTGTGGCCCGCGGGCCACATGAGGCCCACCGGACCTTCCGCAGTAGACCGGCCATGGCTTGTTGAAATAAAAAATTCAATTATTTAAGAACAATACAATAAAAATTTAGAGATAAATTCTATCAATCTGTGATGTTCCTCTTCTTGGAAGAACATCTATCGAAGTATCAGCATAAGCTAGAGGTGTAGGATTAGAGAAAGAACTAGGATCAAAGATTATCTTAATAGGACTTTATTAAGATATTCAACTTAAACCTTTAACAAATTAAATTATAATAATTAATATGAGAGAATCTACGATGGTAAAAACACGCAACACACAATAAGAATTAATCTAATTCAGACCACTATCAATAAACGAACCGCCTCTAATCTCTGATACTAATATTAAATAATCAATCCTACCTTATTACAGCTTGGAGCAACGATCAATCTGTATGCAATGGTATGCAACTTGGCTGATTCTGTGAAGATCCCCTAGGATCTCACTTTGAGAACGAGAATAATTTTTAGTCAAAAAAGAACCAGTAGTCATTTTTATAAGTAACTTTCTTTATTTGGTTATCTTTCCCAAATAGAATCAAAGACTTTTAATAACAACTAAATCAAAATAGTTTTATGAGGATATCGATCACGCAGAGATTACCTCAATAAGAGATCCCAGAATTATATTCAATAATGTTCCTATTGAACATTTAACTTTAACCTCACTCCTAATATAAAATTTTAATGAGACTTTAATTATAAATCAATATTTACCACACTGAATCTTAGCTCTTCCTGTACCTAATTTATCCACCTAGAAATCTTCAATAATAAATCTCTAACTTCACTATTATAACTTCCTGCTTCAATCTCTCTCTCCTACTGTCTCTCACTTTACTATTCCGTTTGACTTAAATACTTTATCTAATCTGCATAACAAGGAATCCCTGTCCTCTTTTTGAAGTCGATTGGAAATTGGTAGGGAATTAAATTTCCCTAAAAAAACGTCTCAGAAGGTTAGTGATAAAGTTCCGTATAGATTTGTCGCAAACATAAACGACTGTGTATATGAGAGAAAAAAATGTGTGATACAACTGAAAAATATACTCAGATTAACCCTTGGTGCCACGCAGACCAAGTACGATATTTTTTTTTAAATGGCACCGTATGTCAAAAAAAATTGTATGCAATACATCATATCTACAGCATGCCGAGAACAACCCTAAACTAATAACCGACCGAGAGACAAAATATAAAACATTACCTGTATGCTACACTAACCATCTACCTACACACAACAAACATAATCTGATAAACAACCAAAAAAAAAATTCAAATGAATGCGACTGTATATAACTGAAAACTAGTCATCCTCCTATACACAACCCAATAGGATAAACAACCGAAATCTCCCTACAACAATAAACTAAACTGACAAGCAACCGAGAAAAAAAAGTCAACTTAATGTGACAATATAAAACTGGGAACTAGCCATCCTCCTATACACAACCTAATATGATAAACAACCGAAATCTCCCTGCAACAATAACCTAAACTGACAAGCAACCGAGAAAAAAAATTCAACTGAACACGACAATATAAAAGTGGGAACTAGCCATCCTCCTATTTCCACACTACAAACCACGACTACAAATGGAAATCCAAAGCCACGAAATCAAAACAAGACTCGAATAATATCAGTACTCAACTCAATAATCCGAACAACGCTGCTATGTAGAAAAAAAATAAATCTAAACCAACAGGCCTAATGCGACTAACCTAAATCAAAAATTCAGTACATATTCCAAAATAGTACGCAAGACGAGACAAATTATTGACTGTACACTCCCTTCCCTAAACAACAACTCAACTAGAGAACCAGAAAAAAAATTCCAAAGCGATAGCAAACACACTAAAAAACATAATAGAATTGAAACACCTAACCGACAGATTCTACAAGTTTAGATAAAAAAATAGCAATTAAATAACAAAAGCAAAATTAACATAAGCAGAATAGATAAAAGCATCGAAATAATTTTCAAGAAAAAAAAATTAAATAACCAAGTCTATCAACAAACATCCATACAAGCACAAGTTCCAATGATATCATTATTCAGTAAATAAACAGCAAAAAAAATTATACACTATCATCAACGTATCATCAACCAATAATGCATCCCACAAGATACTTACATTGAAACAAAATTTTGAAAGATAAAAGAATTCACAAACAAGTAAATAATCATAACACAATCAAGTAAACATGAACTAAAAATATTGAAGCAAGAGACAATGTATAAAAGCGTAAATAAATAAGTAATAACAACAACAAAAATTATTTGATTAGTGAAAATGCTAATTATATGAACATTATTAATACCTCAAATTTCTTGACAGGTGTCCAAAAAGACCCAACAATTTGATTTTTGTTGCAAACAACATGTAATAAATATTAACAATATAAAATTAAAATTGACGTATATACAATATGTATAGATAAAATCTAGAAGAATCTGGCATCGCATAATTAATATCGTGCAATAGTGTATACATATTTTACATAGCAAAAAGAAAATCTCCATCTTCTCACAAACAACAAAAAAATTATGTTGTCAAATGTAAACAATCAATACAGGGTACCCTATTCTAGGTGTGGACTCTCCCTCAGTGGCGGAACACGTCTCTCTCTCTCTCAATGATGTAAACACACACACACACAAAACTCTCACTCTCTTCAAGAATGGTGCAATAAAAATTAAACTAAATAATAAAATTGTTTGAACGAGTCCTTAAATTATACCGCGGACTTGAAATAATACTTTTAACCTCTGTATCGCCCAGTGGTGTGTTGTCTAAATTGTTTAGGTGCAACTATAAAAATATCTTAAAAGGAATTATTCGGTTGACATGTGTGTTAAACCTCTTTCTCAATTGCTCGACATGTTGAACTCTATAATTGACGTTAGAAAAACGCTCTACTACTCTGTAGGGACCTTCGAACTTAGGTCTAAGCTTTGGAGCTAAATTAGATTTTGGAGATTATTAGGCGTCTGAATGAAACACAAATAAACGATTTTGTAATCATAATGATTTGACTTTGTCGTCCTTGCACTTAGATTAATGGGCGATGCCTCTTGCTCTTTCAAATTCTCCAAGACCTTCTGAAAAATTTGCTCTAAAGAGGGTAACAGTTTCTCAACATATTCGTTCTTATTTTGTGGTGTGTCAGAAGTTTTCTGGTAAGTGTAAGACAATCAAATGTCCCTGCCATGTTCTAAGAAGAAAGGCGACGTGTACGTTTGCTCATGAATCGCCGAGTTTAATGCTAACATTGTGTAAGTTATTCATCCAAATTGTTTGTATTTTGTGTAATTGATGCAATTTTGTGTAATTGATATTTTGTGTAATTGTCAAGTGATTGTGATTTGGTTTTTTTCTCTACCCTCCCATTGACATGAGCTGAATAATTCGAAATATGTCTTTTTTGAATACCCATAATTCTGCAAAATTCCAAAAATTCAGAACCTTTAAAATACGTGGCATTATCAACAACTAAATTGTGGGGCAGTCCCTATGTACAATATAATTATCAAAGAAAACCTTAGAAATCGTGTTGGACTTAATATCAGGAAGTGGGACGATATGAATGTACTTTGTAAAGGCATCAATCATAGACAAAACATAACTATTACATTTAGGCGTGGTCTTGAAAGCACCGAAAATATCAATGTGACACGTTTCTCCCTGTTCCTGACACTGTTCTACTGGTTGATGAGGAGCTGGTGGTATTTTGAAAGCATTTTTTCGAGATAAACATATGGTACAAGAACGAACAAGATTTTTAGTATCCTTGTACATATTTTGCCAAAAGAAATTTTCACTGAGTCGGTGGTAAGTTTTAAAAATTTTAAGATGTCCTCCATATTCGCAATATATTGATTCGAGAATCTTAGCTTTAAGACAATATGGAATACAGACTTGTTTTTCTAGTGGTAGTGTGCCTGAGAGACCTGGACGGGCGCTTAGACAAATGACATAACAAACCTTCCCCATTAATAAAACAACTGCTAATTTGTGGCCTTACGTCATTTTGATAAATTTTCTGAATAATGTCACTCAGATCAGGATCATTGCGTTGCATTTCAATGAGATGTTTTGACTCAGGTAAAGCTATTGTGATGTTATTAATATAACGAGAAAGATGATCTGCAACTGAATTTAACGAAACTTTAATTAAGTGTATTTCATAATTAAATTCCTCCACTACAAATTTCGAACGCAAAATTTTAGATGAAGGAATTTTGTTTGAAAGAAATCCTGAAAGAGGTTTATGATCTGTGAATAAGAATCCCAATAAGAAAGGTCTGAAAAAATTTAATGCGGTATATATTGCGAAGAACTGTAAAACAGTTGCATTATATTTAGAATGCGAAAAGTTTAACTCCTTTGAGAAAAAACATATAGGCTGAACTTCAGAGTTAGGATACTTTTGTTCTAAGACCACCTCGATACCGTGAGAGGAAGCATCCGTCGTGAATTGTAATTCTGCGGCCGGATCAGGTAATACCAACACAGGTGGGTTTAATATGGCGTCCTTAATATCATCGAATGCCGCCTGCGTCTCAGAAGTTCATTCAAATGGAATTTCTTTTTTTAAAGTATTCGTCAGTGGATGAGCTCGTTTTGTGAAATTTTTAATGTACCTTCTATAAAAATTACAACACCCTAAAAAATATTTAATTTGCTTTTGATCAGTTGGAACTGGAAATTCGTTAATTGAAATGGACTTGTCATTGTCAATATGGATACCCTCTGGCGTTACAACAAAACCCAAAAATTTACAACTCTTGGTTAAAAGTTGACATTTACCTGGATTAAATTTTAACTGAATTTTCTCAAAGCGTTCTAAAACTTTACTCAATAATTCAAAATGTTCATCTAAAGTTTTAGTGAATAAAATGATGTCGTCTGTATATACTTAAGTTCCATTATGCAATAAGTCTCCCAAAACTTCTTGTGTAAGGGACTGAAATGTTTTAGGCGAATTTTTAAGACCAAAACAAAGTCGATTAAATTCGTACTTATCACTGTCAGGTGTAGAGAATGCTGTATTATGTCTATCTCTAAAGTTAAGTGGTATTTGATTAAATGTCGATTTCATTAATGCAGAAAAATAATTAGCACCCGAAGCTTCATGCAAGAATCACAAAATCCTGAGTCAAAGTGATTTCGTTGAGTTTCCTAAAATCCAAAACGAGGGGCCATTTTTCCTTTTGTTTGACAAACAGGGCTGGTGTGTTATATTGGGATTTAGATTTAGAAATAATCCCTGTCTTCTCTAATTCTTAAATCTGCCGTCTACACTCATTCCTTAAATTAAAAGGAATTTTGTAAATTGGACATTTAATGGGATAATTATGCTGTAGATGAATTCTATGATGTTTGGTATTGGCCACTGCTAATTCAACGATGGAGCTAGCGGAAGCGTTTCGGTGTGAGATAAAAAGTTTCGCCAACTTAGCTTTAAACTTGTTGTCTTAACCTGAAATGTTAAAATCCTTCTCGCAAAGGGGGTAGGGTTTCCCAAGATACTGGAAAATCAAATGAAAATTCTTCGTAATTTTTAACAGTAAATAATTTCATGTTTTTATTTAGGGTGACAGTCTTATCAGAATAATTTTAAATTTTCAAAATAGTGTGATAAATATGCGGATCAAAATTAAGTTTAGATGAATTCAAATGAATATTTTTTTTTCTTTTTAGCTTGACCGAATTGAATAAAAATAGTCCCTATTGAAATAAATAATCCCTATTTGAATCGGATATTGCTCTCTATTTCATTGGTTTTAATTTTATTTTCTCGGAATCCTATTTTTTTTTTGAATTAAAAGTAGCCTAAGTTATTTCTTATAACATTAGCTATCTGCCAGTGAAAGTGTCGTCAAAATTCGTCCAGCCGTTTCAGAGATTATTCGGAACAAACAGACTGACAGAAAGACGGATATATAGACAGACAAATTTTTTTAAAATTGATTTCTTCATGTAAGTACCCTATATACTTTTAAATGCATTTAGTAAGAAGCTGTTAATTTCAAATTACAAACAGACACTTCATTTTTATTTATATGTATAGATGTATAGACTAGGGATTCCGAGCAACTCACTGCCTTCATAATTAGGAATTAATTCTATCAGACGTAATTTATAAAACGCTGGCTGTACCAAAGGAGGCTCCTCTTACCTAGGTCGTGGCATTATGTTTAATTAATAAACGGAATAAGAATCGAATGAGAGAGAAAATGTGATGATTCATTTATTTCTTTAATTACTTAATTAGAACTTTTTTTTGAAGTTCGAGATTTAATTTGGGAGGCGGAAAAAAATTGAATTCTAGCACTCATGCAGAAAAAGACGGATAATTAAACATTATATGTATCTATCAATGGCAGAACAACACTAACAAAATGTCGCATCGCTACACATATCAAAATGAAATATTAAATTAACATAGTGACAAAATGACAAAATAACTCGGTACCAGTAAAAATTATTGACAATCCCTCACAGGAAGAGATTCCAGCATTATTGGATGTGACCGCAAAAGTTAAAATGCATACATTTTATACAATTGTATATCTAAAAAAAAGCACTAAGAAAAAAATATTAACTTATGATTGATCTCTAGATTGAAACATTGAAGAGTCAACCTTAAATGCAATAAAATGTATTAACGAAAATCTTAACAGTTTAACAGTTGGACAAAGATTATTATTGAGTGACCCAAAATCTCATCTAAATTAAACGCAAGGGGAACAAACATAGGTCACGGCACCAAATAATGCGATGCTATTTTAATTTATTTCATTCAAGTAACCCTGGTTGAATAATTACACATCGCAACATTTCCAATGTTAAATAAAACAAGAATCGTCAATTAACAGAACTAACTTTTACGCTTAATGATAAATTTATTAAGGAATTAGGTTTACATGCACGATTAAGGAATTAGGTTTACAAGCTCAATTAAGGAATCAGGTTTTACAAAAAGAAGATCAATAAAATTGGAACTTGGCGCTTGACAGAGAGGGAGTGAAGATGGCGGGGACATGGTGGGTGCCCACTCCTCGGTTGGGGCTCCAGCGTTTTAATTTTATCTGCAAATCTGGGAGGGGCTCTCTTCCTTGAAATTCTGGTGCGTTCCCTTTTTATTCCGCACCTATCCATCCTGAAGCTGATCTATTTGCTCTCTCTTGCATTTTTCCTCTGATTGGTCAAAAAGGCCAGCGCAATAATACACCACCTTTAAATTTAAGCGTTCACTGAACTCAGAAAACGCGGGAAAAGTTTTGACACTCCCTACCGGAGGAGTGTCACCACATCCGGTCAAGGGGGACTCGTATAAAAATCTCTAAAAAAAACAGGGACGATTTCTAAAACCATGGACAATTCCCGGTCTCCCATCAGAACATAATACTTCTCGTTAATATACTACTGAACACAAATCCTTCGATGGCTCTCTTTTTCTTAAGGTTCTCTTCTAAGACAAGATAAAGTGGCTTGAAAAATCCCTTTTCAAAAGCAACAAAATATTTTATCGATGGTAATGTCACAAACTGCAGGGATAACAAAAGCATCCTATAAAATTTGTTACATTATATATACATTGACTAGACTTACAAAATTGTTAGAGATAAACATATGAATTGATACAGAAATTGTTGGTGTTTCTTAAATGCTTCCTAGTTTATTTCAGTTATTCAATGGGATTTTTTTAATAAAATCAAAAATACTTAAATAAATTTCAAACAAAAATGCACCAGATGTTCTGAACTAATTTTAAATAAATATTATTGATTTCAGTCTGGAATTTAGTGAAAACTCTCTTTACTATCATTCTGCACTTGATAAATTAATATTTGAAATAAAAATAAGTAAGGCTTTGTCAAAAGTAAGAATCAAATTGTAAAATTACTTCGCAGATTTGTTTTTATGACAGTAAAACGCAAACTCGCAAGGGGCTTGAGATCATTGATGAAAGGAGATAGAATCTCCCCCATAACTTGGTAAAAATGGGTAAAACCTTTTTTTTTGTAAGTTCTGTTTGTAAGTTTAATCTAATTTTTTTTAAAAATCCCAAAATTATATGAGTTTTAATATTTTGATTAACTTTCTTCACTTTAAATGTACTGTTAATTTTCTTAAAGCTTTTAAATGTCTGCATTTTAAATAGCACCCCCCTGTAATCCTGATGTTGCGACCCGCGTGATATAGTTGTCATGTGTATGTGGCCCGGTGGAAAAAAAGGTTGAGTACCTCTGCTCTGGACATATTAAATTGGATCAATCATCCATAAAAAGTTCCTGAGTGTTTATGGAAATACATTTAATCACATGTTCGGTAATAATTAAATCTTTTAATTTTGCAAATTTATTTACTTCAACGTCTATTAACCCCTCGGAAAAATATATGGTTCTATGGTTTATAATTTAAGTGGCATTGTAGCTTTCGAGTGAAAGTACATTCTTTTTGCATCGAATACATTGTTATTCTATGGAGGGGGCGCGATGAAAATGATTTAAAATTGGGTCGCATGTGTGTTAAAAGTTTGAGAAGCACTGTTTCAAAAGGCATTTCACAAGTTTTCCACTCTCACACACAAAAGTCTCAAAGTCATATGAAACTCAGGTTTTGTTATTTTAGCAATTTTTTTCTCAATAGTGTGTGTGCTTATGACCACACGCCAGAAGAGAAAACTTCTAATTTTGTAAGGTTATTTCAAGGATTAGTTTGTTGAATAAAAAATAAGGGGATATTAGTATTGTCCTATAAAAATATTTATTTATATGTCTGTACTCATAAAGTAATATTTTTGTGCGAAATACAGAATCATATGAGGGATATAATTGTATTCTAAAAGGAAACAATAGGTTTATGGTAGCTGAAATAGGTTATAAATCCTTTAGATTCAAAATTTTATTTAAATATCTATTAAAAAAACTCCGTGAAGTGTTGTTCCATACTTCCTCGTGCTTTATTTGGACCATTTGACATAATTAAATTGAATTGTGATTTTTTAAAAAATCAACTAAAGGTTTTGACTTGTCTTTTGAAAATCTACTTTAAAATGTTCACTTAAAATCATAAGTAATTTGTTCAGAAGGCCCGATCCGGTTTTGTGAAATTTGATTGTATTTTAACAATATTCAATTCTATCCATCAATTAAAATCCAAACAAAGGGATAATAAGACACGTAGTTGATTGAGAAGAGAGGAATCTGGGTCCCCCCATACCTTTAAAAAGCGATTTAGTCAGAAGATTTATATCACCTAATATCTGGCTTATACTGGCTCTTTTGTCATTGCTCTTTTGTTTTATACAAATATATGCGGTGCTGCTCCAAGGAAAATCTTCTAAAGTATATTTTTTTTCCTGTATTACAATTATTTAATGTAACTTTTTTCATAATACCTGTATTTTTAATTTTGTTACTTTAAATTTTTAATTGTTTTAATTTCCTTTTTAGACTCAAAATATATTTAAGTAATGTGATTAATAGAATTATTTGTGTTCATTGCTATTCCGATTCGCTTACAAAAATAGATTTTTATTCTTAAGATGACACATTACCCTAAAAATGACGATTTAACGAATTTTTTATTGCCTTATTTTAGTTGTGTGACTTTTTTAAATATGTTTATAGAATTTGGTAGCTCTAGCTACATTATTTTGCGAGTTATTTAAATTTTTTGACAGTATATTGAAGGGAAACCGAAACTAAAAGACATGCCGTCTGCTTCTTATGCAGACGCTATCATCCTATATATATAGCCTAAACATTTTCAATTGATTTACTTTAACACGCGATTCTAAAGCTTTATACTTTAATTAGAAGATAAGTGAATTAATTCGTTTGTTTTTATGCAAGAGAGAAACGTTATTCCATTTTTCTTTGTATCCTTTTTTCTTATTCTAAAACCATTAGTATCAAAACAAAAGGCTTTTTTCAAAGCCATTTATATAATCAATTTATTTATTTATAATGTTAAATATTCGTTTGAATATCTTTTTATTAATAAGTAAAAATGCCTAGACAAAAGCGATCGAGTCTTGTTAGTAAAAAAAAAGCTATCGAGTCTTGTTAGTAAACAAAAAGCTAACAAGAGATGGTGCAGCGAACACTACTGTCACAAAACTAATGTTTTCAGAAAAGATAAAACTTCTATTTCCTCAGCATTACCAGAAAGAAATATGAGATGTCAACCTTTAGAAGACAGCTACTTGAACGATTTAAATTGTTGTTAAAATTCTGAAACCCCTCATTATGTGATAATGGATGTGCAGTTTTTAAAAGGACTTTTAAAAAACGTATTGTGTGATGTTTGCAAATCGTATTCACTAAAAATTGACATTGGTGAAAAGCTTGGATTTTCTAGAAAAATCTCTGTATTTTGCACTTCTTGCGATATAATTAAATCAAGTAACTTTACATCCAGACGAAATTCTGACAGTGAAGGTAATGAAAACAAATCATTCGACATAAACATGCGCATGATGCAATCATTTTTAAGTGTTGGGAAAAGCTATTTAGCTATGGAAAAATTTTGTATGTTAATGAATATGGATTTACCCTCAAGCAGAACATTCAACACATATAAAAAAGTTATTTAAATCTCTGGTTAAATCTTCAGAAAAAAGCTTGAATGATGTTCGAAGTCAGGTGAAGTTCTTATCAAAGTAATGTTGTGATTACTGATATAGATGTTACTTTTGATGGTACTTGGTTGACTCGGGGACATTCATCTCAAATAGGTGTAGGCTGCGCGATTGACCTTCTTACTGGATTTGTCATGGATTTTGAAATTATGTCGAAACGCTGCATTGAATGTGAACACGGAAAATCTGGTTTTTTGGGAGAAAATTCAGCAGAATTTAATTTTTGGTATGAAGGTTATATATCTTCATGTGCTATCAATCACGTAGGATCACCTTGTGGCATGAAACAAGAGGCTGCTCTTAAATTATACCAAAGATCTGAAGATAATGGTTTTCAATACACGACACTATTGTCAGATGGTGATGCAAAAACATATCAATATTTAAATACTAAGGAAGTTTATGGTCCTGAGATAAAAATAAAGAAAGAAGAGTGCATAAACCATGTTAGCAAGAGGCTAGGTCAGTGTTTCTCAAACTGGGGGGCGTAACAACTCTACGTGGGGGGCGCGAGCCTTTTGAAAAATCGAAAACAGAAGGTTATTTGAAAAAAATTACTTTACTGAAAGTAAACAAGCAAAATACATAATGAAAAATAAAATACACATTTACACTGATACCTTACACTTATAAATGTATCAGTGCTACACAATGTATTTTATAATTAATTTAACAATACTAAGTTAAGTACGTTTATACTAGTTTCCCCATGGGATTGTCATGTATAAAATTATATACAAAAATTATATATAAAATACTTATCTTGATAATTTGTACGGTTTATAATAAATCCTTTAACTGCCAAATAAAAATTACGCTACTAGCGTTTCAATGCCAACTTCATTTTCCACACGTTTTGGCGCGTATAAGATATATTGGAAGGAGGGGGGGGGAGAAATAACGAAGTAAATAATCTGAAATAAGTAAATCCTCTTCGCAAACATTGTCAAGATCCTTTTATTGCATTCAAAAACTTTATGGATATCAGTGCACATTAAAAATCGTACTTCGAAAAACGTATATATACGTCAGGGGAAGTTAATGATTTGGCTAAGCGAGACGTTTATATACGCTGGTGGCAAAAAAGAGTTTAAAGTCGTATCGTATTTTTCGCATCAGTGAATAATATTATTGAATTCAATACATTGTTATTGTATGAGGGGGGCGCGATGAAAATTATGATTGAATATTGGGTCGCGAATACTGAAACTTTGAGAAGCACTGGGCTAGGTATATCTTTACGAAAAGCTGTTAAAGAATGGCGGGCAAGAGGTGTTTCCATGGGAGGGAAATCCCGTGGCAGTTTAAAGGAAGAGACAATTAAAAAAATTTCATGTTACTATCAAAATGCGATTCGCTCGAACAAAGGTGACGTAGAAGCAATGAAAACTGCAATTTATGCAACATTGTTTCATAGTATATCAATGAACCAAAAACCTCAACATTTTAAATGTCCGACTGGAAAAGATTCTTGGTGCTTTTTCCACGCTGCTCTTGCTCGTGGTGAAGTGCCGGGTCCTCACGTGAAACATGTGAAGACACCGTTAAAGAAAACCCATTTAGTCAAAATTATGCCAATATATCAAATATTAGCTTTAAATGAACTCCTACAAAGAAGCATAAGATGTGTGTGACACAAAAAGCAAACGAGAGCCTTCACAGCATCATATGGGGTAAATGTTCAAAAGAAACGTCAGCGACATTGCGTCGAGTAACTATTGCTGTTTGTGATGCTGTTTGTGAATTCCATTTTGGTACAAAAAATCATTAAAAAATTTGCAAAAGGAAAATGGGCTTGCTTCAAATAAACAGTCAAAAACGTTGGTTGTTTGGCGAGACTACCGTAGAGTTTATCAGAGGAAAAGAAAAAGATTGGCAGTGTATTCAATTGCTCGAAAAAAATTCCGTTAGCAAAAAAGCGGCGAAATGCCTCATTCTTTAAAAAAGAAGGAATCACATATGAACGGGGTGGTTTTTAATAATATTTATTTACAATTATAATATGAACATAAGAGGAATGTTTTATTATTTCAAAACAATTTGTTAGTGCATTTGATATATATTGTAATATTTTAATACATTTGCAGTCGACTCTCGATAATTCGAAGTTAGAGGAACCAATAAAAAACTTCGAATTATCAAGAGGGTAGGAAAGAACTCTCAAAATACACGAAGAGAAGTTGTTTTTCTAACACATTTAAATTAAAAACTATGTAATAAAGCAACAATTGTACATAATTTTTAAAGTACATTTTATACAGTATAAAAATAAAACAGAAGTTAAAATTCCTATATTAAAAGAATACACTTATGTCTTGAAAACAACTATTAAAAGAATATACATACTAAATATAATTAATCGTTTTTGTCGAAAAAATCTGTTATCTTTTTTTTTTTGGTTTTAAGGCAGTCAATCTAACTTTGTCAATAGATTTTTCTGGAACAAATGAAGCCTGTAAAATGTCTGCATCAACATGATTTTGAAGGAAAAAGTTGCGAAGTTTGTTTAGTGACACTTTAGCTTCGGACAGAGTTACCGGAGTCAACTCCTCCGATTCGTCTTCAACACTTTCTGTATTATTGTGGTCCAAAGCCACAACTTAAGCGTCAGATAGAGCTCCCCATACAACAATGTCCGTGTCAACCAACACGTAGTCGTCAAACGTCAAATCTTGTTCTGGAAGGACTTTCCAAAAGGATGGTTCAGCATTAAATTCAGTGAGTGTATCGTCCACATCAAAAAGATTCGGCGAGGGGAAGCCTGACTTTTTAAAACAGCTGTGAATTGTCAAAAGAGTAAGAGCTCTCCAAGCCTTGTCAATCATGATCAAAGCTGTTAAAATAGAAATAGTAGTTACATTATGCTGATTTTCGAGGTTATCCAAAACGCTTTTAACGACTTCACGCCGACAAAAAGTTTTAAAATTATGTATGATGCTCTGGTAGAGTGGCTGAAGTTTTGAGGTTGAGTTTGGAGGAAAAAATTTAAGTTTCAGATTTGATAAAGGTGGTGCGTTATTGTACACAGTAGAGTTGTCTAAAAATAAGAGAATATGTCGTTTCTCTCTTTTCATATCCGAGTTCAGTGAGACCAACCATTCATTAAAGAGTTCGGTGGTCATTTATGCCTTCTTGTTTGAGCGGTATTTTGTACGGAACCAGTTTATGCCCTTGAAACACCGAGGTGTTGCAGATTTTCCTATGACGAGAGAAGTAATCTTTTCTGAGCCGTCCATGTTTACAGCCAGTAAAATTGTTAACCTCTCCTTGCTATGTTTTCCTCCATGGCATTTTTCTTTTTTTGAATTTAAATGTTTTTTTCTGGCAAACACTTGAAAAAGAGTCCGGTTTCATCCGTGCTGAAATTGTTACGTGATTCGTACTCCTTTATTAGATCCGAAAGCGAGTTCTGCCACTTAGAAAAAACGTTAATGTCGACACTTGAACTTTCCCCGCACATTTTTTCAAGACTATCCCATTCCTTTTCTTAAAATTTGGAATTCCTCCCTATCTAGCCGAAAACTCGATTCCTAATTCTTTGGCGAATGCTTTAGCCTTTTTCTTCAATAAAGAGCCACCCATCGGAATATTCTGTCCTCGCCACTGCCTCATCCATGAAACTAAACTGTGTACAAGACGTGGAAAATTACCTTTAATAACGCGTTTTCTCACTCTACTCGAAGAGAGAGAGAGAGATACACTAAAGATTTTCTCTTTATTCTTCAGAATAGTGGAGAGAGAGAGCTCAGTGGGATTTCAAAGGCTTTGGCTACATCGACCTTCCTCTCACCTTCTTCAACTGATTCTATCACTTTTTGCTTTTCAAAAATTGTAAAGCACTTGTACTTTTAAAAAAAAGACACGTCGTTCCTTTCGCGTGATAAGTCTACACTGAGGTGAGGTGTAAAGTAGTGGCCCAAGGTTTATCGAAATTAACAGGTAGGAAACGTAAATCACCACAACTTTAGTAAAATAATATTTTTAATTCAAAATTTGGAATCTCTAAAATTAACACAAGGCGTATTCACAGTTGACACTCAGCTACGGGGTATACTTAATAGCAGGGGTCAACAACTATGGCACGTGGAGCAATTCTTAGTGGTATATTACATCTCTTTTTATAAAAAAAATAATAGAATAAAGTTAAATCCCTGTCTCTCCTGTCTTTGCCTCGTACATTTTTATATAAAGGTTATATTGCTCGCTTTCAATTCTCTGCCATAAACCGATTCTGTTGTATTATCTTGGATGAAGTTTGAGTGCTTTATTTAAAAAAAAAAAAACATCAGATTAAATGTGACTCATTATTAGAAATAAATACTCATTGCAAATCAAAATTATTGTACAATACTTGTAAAATGAAGCATCACTCACTACTGCACAGTGAATAAAACAGAAAGCAGTTTTTCCTTTATCCTTGTAAAGCTTGGGTATCAACGGAAAAAGAAAAAAAACAGATGGCTTAGGAATAAAAAAATCAAAATTCTGCTTAGCAAATACCGGATATATAATAAACTAAGTAGTTATTCTATCAACGTGTACAATTGTGACTGAAAATAAGTTCAGTAAAACAACCGCTCGTGGAATAATGGAGTAACTTCATGGACAGACTGACGCCAGTCAGTAATCACGTGATTCTGACGTCAATAAACAGCACGTGCGTTTTCATAGCATTTATTTCCCTACACGTTTGTTGACGTCGTACTTGTATCTTAATTTTATCAAATTAAAAACATATGATATTGTATTTTTTGCATTATTCTAGTATATATATTTGTTAGGAAATAATCTTAACAACTCTTTTATCTAATTTTTGTTTTATTCTAATTTATTTATCTAATTAGGTAAGAGTCTACTTCCGACTAGTGTTAGCTGGCATATTTATTTATCCTAGTTCGGTTGGGTCCTAGCATTTATTTGTAGTTCATGGTACACTTAGCTATGACTCTTAGTTATTGTAGTTCTTAATTAATTTAGTAGTTATTTATTATATAATTTTGTGCAAGAATGGTTGACAGTATAGAATTAAAACTACTTTTTTAAAATTGTATGATTATCGAATAACATTGATATTTCTTTAAAAAGAGCTCACACCTATTATTATACAACACAGTGTCAGTTAGGTGTGAATAATTAAAAAATGTCTGTTTGTAATTTTAATTAATAATTCAAAGTCAGGAGAAAATATTTATTCTGAATTTTTTCAATTTGATGATAATTTGTGGGAGGAATGTTTACAAAAATTAAAGAAATGTTTCTTTGATTTTTACCTTCCACACACAAATGATCGATTTCTAAATTATTTACAATTATTCGTTGCTGTTAAAATTTAATGTCATTTATTTCTTTAAATTAAAATACAATATTTTTAAGGGGAATGAAACCATTACAAAAGGGGTAACAATTTTTAAAAATGATTACATTTAATTTGATATGTCATTGTCGTATTTTTTTGAAGTACATATCAAACTTGCAAAAATTTTTATTTCTTTAAGCCTGTGTACATAAAACATTAGTTAATATGAAAGTTTTAGATAAATAAAGAGAATTATCTTTTGGTAAAAATGTTTTTTTTTCATCCTTTTTTTTTAAATCTCAGTGGCTACTTCAGAAGTAATTATTTGTTTATCCATAATTTAACTATTTTCCTTTTTCGCACAAATCCTTAAAATAGTTTAATTCCTGAAAATACAGTATTGTGCATGTAGAGGTAATTAAGGATGCGAGTATATGATTCATATATATGTCTCCTGCGATGAAAATTGATTTTTTTTACAACTTTTTTTTTTCATGAATTGCAAATTTTATAATATCATGGCTTACCAATGGGGCCATTAAACACAGTGAATTGCAAATAAGATAGAAACAATTTAATACAATATGGAAATAAATAGTTGCATAAAATATCCATTCACAGTTTCAACTAGTTATGTCTCTTGACCAGATATTTATGTTTAGTGTTAAACACTTGAGTTCCATTTCATGCAAATTTAAAACTTACTTTGAGAAATGCATTGGCATTTTATTTTGTTATCACTAATATGTATTTAAAGTGTCTTTTTATATATAATTATACTTTTAAAAAAGGAAATTGATCATTATAATACGCAAGAGCCCAAAATTTATCTTCGAAACATGTCACACAAAAACATCAGTGATTTTGACCAATTAACCTCTTAACAATAATTTTGAAAAAAGATTCTCTGTAATTCTCTTCGTTAAATATCATAAAATTGATAAAAGTACTCTTCTTAGGTCAATATTTGCAACAAACTCAATGCAACAAATTTATTCAGGACATATATCATGAGATTTATTTTTGCAAAAGTATAAAATAAATCTGATCTCTATAATGATAAATCTACAAATTGTGCAAATACCAATAAATGCATATTTGTTATACATATGTAGTAAAAAAATTTGTATATGTGTGAGATAGTTTTGTACCATACAGTCAAACTCTGGAAAACATATGTGTTGAAACCACGCAAATATATTACAATTTTTATATTTTCTAAAAGAATTATGAATTCAAAAATGACTTTTTTTGGTCATGCAGGAGTGAGCAGGACTTTTATATTTAATATATGGACACAAATATATATTCTACTATATACACATTCTAATTTAAAACTTTTAATGCCTTAATTTATTACCATATTTGGAATTCAATTCTCGATAAATCATATATTTTTACCTTAAGTAGTATAGCGAATAAAGATTTTTAAAATGTAGCACAATTTTTTTTTTGTGTGTAATTTTACAAATGGTAAATGATAATTTTGATTTCTAATGTTTGAAAGTGGTTCTTATTTCAACAACTAGTATAAACATTAACAGAGCTGTAATAAAGTAAGATATTTTTCCATTTCTTTATTTTTCTTTTTCCCTGTTATATTGTAAAATTACTAAGTAAAATAAGTTTTATAAATATATATACTTCTTTTTGATATATGTATGGTTACATATCAGATTCTTGTGTTCTAATTTTAGATAATTAAATGCTGAAGTACCTCTGTTAACTACTCTGAGATGTGTAACATAAGTAAAATTTAAGTTAACTAAACATAATATTTTCTCAATATAACTTGATGTAAAATAAACAAATATTCGCTTTTAAATATTGTAAGTCTACATCTATCCAAAATCCTTTTTGAAGAAGTTTCATTTGTCTTACGGTGTTGAAAACATTATTCAAAGAGTGGTCAAACACATAAACACTGGGAAGATGCTATATAATTCTCACGCTTCACCATGCTATCAAAGCACTTTGATTTGTTATAATGATATTATAAAATGATTTTTTTCTTTCTAATTATTCTCTCTTTCTATAACTGATCGAGCAACCATTTCAGCAAAATAAGACATTTTAGAATGTAAAATGTAAATCTTTAAGAACAAAATAATCGTACGCAATAGTAAACAAACGACGCCATGTTCACTGGTTGACGGAATCACGTGATCGTGATGTCACATGAATTTAGTCCATTAGGTACAGGAAGTGAATCTAACTTCATAATATTGAAGGTTCGAATTATCGAGAGTTTTATACGAAAACTTCGAATTATCACGTGTTGTAGTCTGGCCAACCACAAATTTTACTGCGAAATATTGAGAGTACCAAAACGTATGGTTTTAGTTCGAAATATCCAGAGTTTTTCTAGGGGTTGAGCATATACTTCGAATTAGCGAGAGGTTCGTACTATTGAAAGTTCGAATTATCGAGAGTCGACTGTATATAATTTTAATATATATTTATTTAATAATATTTTTAATAATTTAGAATATAAATTATACTGTTTTTAAATATTTACTATGACCTAAACTGCAATACCTGTAAGAATGATGGCCAAAAAAGGTTTAGTTCTTTCATGTATTTTATTGACTTTCAAATGTTTAAAAGTTTTCCACGACTTTATATTTTTCATCGTGATCATATATTTAAAATACTAAGGCTTTTTTGTATTCATTATAAATCTTTGAAACTTTTCCTGGTTGTCTTGTATAAAATGGTTTATAATTCTGTGCATAGCTTAATGATTTATATGAAGAGCTATTTTTTTAAAAAATCCATAAAGTTAGATATATGTTTTTTTACTGTTTTGTATCACTTCATTCCATTTAATCTTAATTTATTTCCTTTTTAATATGTGCTAATTCAGGATGAATTTTGCATTAAAAATGCTTAGTACAACTTGAATTTTAATATATATTAGAATGGATACTATATTTTAGCTCTTTCAATTATTTTTTTCATTTCAAAAATTTTAAATTGCTTTTTCTCATTTTCTTATTTTTCATGATGATCATGTGTTTGAGATGCTAATGCTTTTTTATATTCCCTATAAAATTTTGAAACTTTTTCTGGTTGTTTAAAATAATATGTTTGATAATTCTGTGCATTGAATAGGTATTTAGAGGAACAGTTATTTTTTTAGATATCTACAAAGTTAGATATAGCTTTTTTTGCTGTTGCTGCTTTTTTTGTGTTTATAGTGTCTAAGAGAAAAAAAAATTCTAAAAATAAAAGTATAACTTGTAATACTAATCCCATGCACAGAATTGTGGGAAATACTTCCTGGAATATCAGAAAAAATGGATCAAAAATATTCAAATTTGTAAAAGTAGTAGGAATTTTAATAAATTTAAAATAATAAAAATTTTAAAATTTAAAATTTTAAAATTATTGTTTGTTTAAAATTAGTATTTTGCTTATGAAATGTTTATTACAGATGTGTTCGAATACAGTGCATGTAATGTTATTCTTATAACTATCTAAGTAAAAGAAATTGTGTACAGGGTACCGTGTCCTCTTAAGATCACTGCAATATTTGAAATGATAATTATACTATTTACTTAGTTCTTTCAAAATTTATCCTTTTTCTACATTTTATGTTTAATTTTAGTGTAAGATTTCTCTTTTTCTCTAAGCCTATTTTTCAATTCCTACTATTAGCTCAAACTCTCTATTTATTTAGCTTTTGGAATTTTCAATTGTTAATAAAATACATTTTACAGCGCTCAATTGAGCTGAAATTTTATATACATGATTATTTTGGTTGTCAGTGCAGTAATTTAATTATAATTAATAAAAATTAATTGATTAAAACTAATTATTCAAAGAAGTACAAATACAGCCATGTTTGAATCATTTTTAGCGAACCTTTTGGCGACTTGTGTCACAACTTGAAAGGGTTTTTTCTCACATTTTAAACCGATAATTTGAGCTGAAATTTTATATACATGATTATTTCGGTTAGCAATACAGTAATTTAATTATAATTAATAAAAATTAATTGATTAAAACTAATTATTCAAAGAATTACAGATAGAAACACGTTGGTTTCCTTTTTAGCGACTTAGTGACCATTTTGGCGACTTGTGTCAAAACTTGAAACGGTTTTTTCTCACGTTTTAAAGCTTTCAGTTGAACTGAAATTTTATAGACACGATTGTTTTGGATGACAATACGATGCTTTATTAATAATTAATAAAAATTAATCCACTTAATGTTGTGATTTTGTCATATGAATAAACAAATTTATTATAATTCTAACTATTTAATAAAAAGTATCTAATATAATTTTTTTCTTTGTTGATCTAAGTAAAAATTGACTTATTTATATATATATTACATGTTGAAAAATATGATATTTTATTTTCATGCTTCAACTAGGATTAAAAAGAATCCGGCATTCATTTCAGACGAAAGAGTTGACAGGAAGAAGGGAGTCCCACTTACATCGAAGCTAGGGACTTTACTTTTATGGCTTATTTGGATGGAGGGGCAAACTACAGCGTGTCAGAGCGGCGGGGTGGAATGTCCCTCTATTCCTTTTTAGAGGTTTGTATGTTCGAATGAAGGCGAAAAAGGCCGAATGAGCCTTACATTCCCGAGCGTGACGTTCATTCAAGTTCACTCTCGTACAAATTTCGCCAATAGACGTTATCACTTCAAAAAATATCGAGAATCTCTTACTCGCTTAAAAAACATCAAAGTGTTCGAAATGTCATTTCTGATCTGATGTAGCCTCACTCGAACTCGATATTAATAAGCAGTAATTTCACATTTATGTTTTCTTAGGTCAGGATGGAATAACTCAGACACTACTCAAAATCCTTCACTTCCACACACATCTTTGCAAATATAAAACAGGATTTTACTAATACTAACCACTTTTACAATAGTATACTTGTATTATAGGCTAGTTAAAATACAGAATACTCTCAACAGAGAGAGAGAGAGAGGCCACCTACTTTCATTCACTGAGTCTCATCGTCGAGTATATGGGCGTGAACACCACTTTACCCTTACATTTCCATGCTTTCAAAGCCCCCTATACATTTCGGCTGTAGCATTATATAAATATGTATCTTAAGCAGTTCATACACTATCCTGTTGAAGCGGTGTTCTTAAAGCAAACAAGTTAGTCTATCTGCAATGAAAATGACTTCTCATAATCGTTTATAAGATTCCTTGAGATGGAGTGCCGTTGGCAGGCTTAGCGGGCTGTCTCCAGTGGAAGTGGCTTTCAGTTTACAAATGGTTCAAAAATGGTCTTCCGGTTATGGAATAAATTCCAAACAAAAGTGGTTATGTCACCAGAAGTTGGCCAAGGTCAACACGAAGCATCGACATCAGCACAAGATTTGTCATCAAGCGCACGATGTCATTGGATTATAATGGCTTTTTACGTTGATCCCCTGTGTCTGGAAGAAAAATTTCCAGGAAAACAGTCCAAGGATGTCTTGCAGAGACTGGCCTTTACATTTGGCGTCCAATCTAGTGTGTCCTTTCGGCTGCATCCAGCAGGACAGAATGGATATTATGGAGCTGAAGACATCAGTTGCAGACACCACAAGAATGGGGGAGTACCGTGATGACTTGAAATGTACCAGAAAAAGTAATTCTCGTCCAGTATTCACCTGGAAAAAATGTGTGGAGCTCTCTTTAATCACCCCCTTTCGTAACAAAATTGGCAGATTTGGCGTCAAAAGAATCCTTGTGAGTGGTGAATAATGTTGGGTATTTATACACTCCTATAAGATTTCGATACGGAGATTGTCAACATACAAAGCTATAAGGATGATATCCTGGAAAACTATGTGAGGTTCTCCTGGGTGCTATAGGCCCAGACTACATTTTTATGGGCGATTATGCGCAGCTATATGCAGAGTTCACATTTTTGATGAACTTCCTGAGACAATAGATTATTGCCGTGTGAACTGACTCTCGAGGTATCTGGATCGCAGTTCTATTGAACATTTTTAAGATAGTCTAGGAAAAAATCCATTTTTCTTCGTAGCTTCTCTTCCAGGACTCCTTAGGAATAAAAAATCTCATAGAAAAATCGGTTTTGTTGCCACAAATGCTACTTACTGACACCCACATAACAGTATAGCAGCTCGTTGCAAGACCTTTATAGTAGTTCACAGTGGTCACATACCATATTAGACGGACCTTTCTGAAATAAATGCTGTTCCTCTAATTCCTGATTTCACAATTTTGATATTTCCTGTATTTTAATTCACAATTAAAATCTTTTTCATATTGTTATGTTGCTAAATTCTTTCTGACAATGTAACACGTCTCCGTGAAAAATTGCGTGGCAACACAGTAAATAGTTCATAAGTTTTACCAGATTTTATGTTTGTGACCTTAATTTTGGACGTGAGTGTATATTCTCATGCATGCTGGTAAAAGAGTAAGAGAGCAGAATCAATAATTTCTAATTTTTAGGAAACCTAGAAACTTTTAAAAATATCTTACTCCGTTAAAAAATTTCTCCATACACTATATATATATATATATATATATATATATATATATATATATATCAAGCGCCATCAAACTAGTTTAACCCCACTTATCGGTCCTAAGTCTGAGGTTACATTTGTATATTTTATAAATTTTTATTTTATAATTTATTAATTTTGTTTGAAAACGTTGGGATTTTATCTTCTATATTCACCATTGATATTTTGAAATAGGATTTAGTATTATAAAATTCATATAATCTCAATTTTTTAATTGATTATTAAGTTGTGATTGATTTTTATATATTTAAATATATATATATATATATATATATGTTTCATATATATATATATATATATATATATATATGTTTCATATATATATATATATATATATATATATATGTTTCATATATATATATATATATATATATATATATATATATATATATATATATATATATATGTAATAATCCCCTCTAGCATCCTTTTAAGTAACACTTTTAATAATATTGAAATAATCTTTTAATTATTTAGTTCGAAACTAAAACCCTGGTCTTAATCGTAATCGACAAATATTATTACATGAGAAATTCCTGTCCCGCCCATTCTATCCAAGCAAAACTACGATTACGTAATCATCACGCGCGTGCACTGTTGGTATAAAACCAAACTTCTTGTGTAATCCCGCTCTCTTCCTCTTTGCCGTCGTCATGTAAGAATGTAAATAGCTGCTCTTTGCGTTGTGTCCTCCAAGATCTTGCTGTTGCTTGTCTAATGTCCAAATTTCTTTATAATCGTCTTAAGTTTGTCTCGTCAACGTGAAAATAAACCGTAATTTTGTCCTAAGCTTTTGATATGTGTGCATCACAATAAAGAAGATGTAAGTTCACTGAAGATGTATTTAATGAAACTCAGCTAACACTCGACAAAAAATACTACACTCGGCCAATATTTTACGTATATATAGTTACTAATCAATAATTTTACTTTATTATGCAAAGATAATGAAAAACATATTCTCCAGGCACCTTAAATTTATACTAATCCACTAGACGCGAGCGATATGAATTTCCGTTTATAATTTTTTTTGATGAAAAAAGTTTGATTTTTGCACATGCAGTAGAGTAATTTAACATTTATCACTTTTCCATCTAGCACATTAAGTGCACCATTCATAGACGTTTAAACTTGCTTCTGCCATCGCTTATCTTCAAGCAACTGGGATATTTTCATTTTTGCAAACATCTTCCTTAACAGCATTTTAAACAAGAGTACTCACAAATATGTTTTGCAATATTTTAAAGCATAATCATTCTCAGCGGAAGGATAGAATCTCGTAGGTGGTTGAAAAAGATTCATTATTCCTCGAAACATTCTCCCAGTTTCTGCCACCCTTTTAATGGATAGCATGGCATCTAAATGCCGAGTGATAACTGTAGTACAGTGCTTCTCAAAGTTGCAATACTCGCGACCCAGTACTCAATCATTATTTTCATCGCCCCCCATACAATAACAATGTACTGAATTCAATAAGATTATGCTTTGACGCTAAGACTTCGATACGACTTTAACCTCTTAAGCACCCCTCCCCCATGTATATAAACGTCCCGCTAAGCCAAATCTTTTATTTCTCCAGACGTATACATACGTCTTTTCGAAGTACGATTTTTTCTGTTTAATGCTACCCGTAAAATTATTCCAAGACTTTAAAATGCAATAAAATGACCTTCACAATGTTTGTGAAGGATTTATTTACTCCAGATTATTTTTGCTCATTTATTCTCCCCCCTCCCCCAATACATCACATGCGCGTGCCCAAGAGGAATACGGTTGGCATTGGGAAGCGAATCGCGAAACTTATGATCGGCAGTCACTGCTTATTTATAAACTGTACAAAAATAATCAAGATAAGCGTTAATTTTTGTTATAAATTATATATATGACAAACCTATGATGTCACTGGTAATTAATAAACTTGTTTTTAACTTAGAACTTTTAAATTAATTATAAAATACTTTGTGTTGCACTGGATGTAATATATCAAGGTAAATGTGTACTTTATTTTTTATTATGTCAGAATGTATTTTGTTTGTTTACTTTCAGAAAAAAAAATTTAAATAATCTTTTGTTCTCACCTTTTCAATAGGCTCGCGCCCCCTTGTAGAGTTGTCACGCCCTCCAAGGGGGACGCGCCCTACAGTTTGAGAAACACTGCTGTAGTACTTTATGTTCCTTCACAAGTTGAAGAAGAAAATTCTACGTGATATGTTCAAGCACATAACTTTTAAAAAAAAGTAACAGCCAGTTTTCAATTGTTCATTAAAAGGTGCAAATCTATGCAACTGTCACATTTTACAGTGCACCTAATTTTTGTAAGCAAATTCAAATGCATTTGTAAAGATCAAATAACAAATAAATATAGAAGAGGACCTGGGAACGAAAGGAGAACAGACCGGACTCGGCTTAACGAAAAGCAGGGTAAACTAGAAAGCCGGGCGCGAGGAAAACGTGGTCTGAGAATGGAAGATTGATAGACGATGTGCTTGCAATCTATTTGAATCATATTAATTAATTAATTTATTTATTTTTGTGTGGCGTGTCCCTTGGGAAAAGCGAAATAAATTGCTTAGGACAAAACATCTCTCACTGCGATTATTTTTACAATTTGAACCTGACACCGATTAGAAAAAATAACACAAATGTTTATAGTGGTGTCCGAAGTGAGATGATGTAGAACAGGAATTTATGAGATGTTAAATGAAAGAAATATCTCGAAGTAATCGGTGTTCTTACTATATAGTTGTGGCTGTAGATGACATTCGATTAGAAAGAAAATTTGCAGACAAGGACTAGAAATCCTGCAGTGTTTTTTCAAGTTGATGAATATGTGTATCCAGGTAATTGTCCTGCAGCAGTTCGAAGAGAAAACAAATCTTTCACATATGGAATATTGAATGGTCTACATATTACTATCATTTACCCAGTTGTACTAAAGGATAAACAGATGTCGTATATTTCTTCAATTTTTGATGAATGGAACGGCGACCTGAAAACAACGAAGGAAATTCCAATGGTGTTCAAGTATAGGAATAACGTTTGTGTCGAGGTAAGTGGCTATTGTTCTCTTATGTTAAGGTATTGTTTAAATATTTAAATGAGTAATGGGGTGCAGTCATGTTTAATTTGTTTTAAAAGTTAGAAAAAACGTATATATCTGGAAAAGAAAATTTCATTGGTATATTGTAACATTCTATTTCGCTGGATTTTGTGTAATTGAAATTATAAGATTATAGTGTACTTGTTTTGTCTGGAAGTAATAATGTATCATTTTAACCCTGCAGCTCTGTTTGAGTCTATATGACCCGAAATAAAATTTATAAGTTTATAAAAAAGTATAGAACAGGAAGATATTTTCATGCAACTTCTTGATATCTTAGATAAACAATATAAATATGTAGTTCTATAGGGATTTATGTTTATTTGTATTTCGAAGGAATATTTTCAATTTATACTTAATGTATCATTCGGGTCAATATGACCGAATTAAAAAAAATTCTTTATTTTTACTCATACATGTTCACTTTTGTTTGGAATAAATTAAATGGAAAGAGAATAACAATAGTTTCTATAATTTATACTTTTTCAAAAATTGTTTCATTGATGTATGTGTTAGGTCCCAAGATAGGAGAGCACGTGCAAGGTCAAAAAGTTGATACAATTTGCAGGTGGCCAAGCTACTTGCTTTCATTGCAACATTTCTTTCTTTTTCCTGAGGTATGTCCCTTCTGATATAAAGTAAAGGAGTACAGCCTCCGAATGTGAAAGAAAAAATGGCAAATCGCATAAATTTGAGTCACGCTGATATAGCTACACTAGTAGAAACTTCTGACAGAGAGAGAGAAAAAAAGTATATCCGAGAAAGAAGCTCATGTAAGTGATGAAATTGAGAGTGGAAATTCTGACAAAGATTTTGATACCAGAAATCAATAAATGAACTATAAATAGTGTATTCATTAGAAGAAACATGATATAAAATTGAATCCAATGCCACATTCTTCTCAATCAACATCTGCTGATATTATAAAAACTACTCCAGGGGTCACAAGATATGCAACGGTAAGGGTAAGAGATATATAAAGTGCATTTGAGGTGGTATTCAATTCTTCAATTGCAAACGAAATCTTAAATGAATTAAAGTAAAAAATCTTTTTTAAAAACAAACTTTTATTTAAATGCTCTAAAAATAATAAAATAAACTTTTCTTTTAAAACTTTTTTTCCTATCTATTTATAACGTCATTAAACTATTTATGATATAAAAGCTTGTCCTGAAATTTAAGCACTCGTATTTGCTTAGTTTGAAAATTTTATAAATTAAAATCAATCAGATCAAGTTATTTAATTTGTTTTTTTTGTCTACTCAGATAATTCTGGCAACAAGTTTTTATATCATAAATTGTGTAATGACGTTATAAGTTGATAGGAAAAAAAAATTTATAAGAAAAATTTATTTCATTATTTTTTAGAGCATTTAAATAAAAGCCTGTTTTTATTTTTTTTTTAACATTTAATTTAATTTTAACTTTTAAGCTATCGCTGAACAGGTTTTTCAGTCTATTCATCTCATTTAACGCATTATTGTTGCACGGTCGTTTGCCGGTTAATTTTGAACAGGCTAGCTCAGGGGTACTCAATTTTTTTTCCCACCAGGCCACGTACATATGATGGATATTTCACTACGAGCCGCAACAAGAGGATAATGGGGACGGAGATAAGCACTGTAAGACCAAAGAAACATTGGACACAGCAAAATTAATCAAAATATTAAAACTTTTTTCTTTGCTTTTACTATAAGTACTATATTAAAAACGAAAAACGCAGAAAAAACTAAATAAAATCCTTAATTTTAAACTAATTTTTAAAATATTTGTGCAGAATTTGGATAATACTATTCTACAAACGAAAAAAAAAGACTCTTCAAAAAAAAAACCATCGCGAAAATGTGTGGTATGCAACCTTAAGATAAATGATAATGGAAAACGTATTCGAAGAGAAACTCGTTTTCAATGTAAAGACTGTAATGTTGGACTGTGTGCAGTGCCGTGTTTTGAAAAATATCACACTGTGGCATTTCTGTAAACGACATGTATGTGTCTTTCTTATACTTCTTTGATATTTTTTGCTATTTATACCTGTTAAAATTATTTTTATAAACGTTTATTTGTAACTGATTGTAAATTGAATAAAACATTTTCTTACAATTATATGTATTTGAGGATGAAATCTGATTTACTTTATTCTGGAAATTTTTAGTAAATTTCATTTTCTTAGCCAACTTATTTGTTTTAAAACATGCATATTTGTGTATTATGTAATGAAATTTCTACCTATATAAAATTATGTCTGGCTTTTTTCTCCATTAAAATCTTTTAGGATTTTACAAATTATCTTGCCATTATTCATTATGTACTTAATAAGGAAAAATATATCTAAATATAAATAATTTCTGTCCTAATAAACATATAATTGTTTTTAGCTAAAGTTTGGAAAATGCATTGGAATTAGTAGCGGGACAGAAGTTTTACTTATTATGAATGTGTTTTTGACTGCCACTATGTTACATATTTATCCTTCATTCTTTTTACAGTATGAGTAGAAGTCGTAAACAGTTTTGTCACAGTAAAATTAATTTTTGTTTTATATTCAGATTATACTATTATATTGATTCTGAAAACAATAGGTTAGTTTGACAAGCCATTATTTCACAATTTTAAAGCATTGAACACTTTTGAAGTTTTTAAAACTTTTCTAAAATGCTAAATTATTAAAAATATTTAATTATTATAGATGATGTATATTTCTTAGATTATTGCAAACAAAAAGTATAAAATTTAAAATATATCTCCTTGTTGAATTTTAATAATTATTTGTATGGCTGAACCTGGAAAAACACAATTTATTTTTAATATTACATTAAGATATTTTTAAAAAATTACTAGAGCTCTCAGACCTAAATCCATATGAACTTTTATAGAACATATGTTAGGGAATATTTACAAGATATTTCAAGACTCTATCTTGAACAGGAAAAACGCCTAAGGGATTAGAATACACTCTCTTCTTCAAAATTAAAAATCTGAGAAAAACACATTTAAAATTTGTAAAGGCATAAAAAAATTCCTATGCATGTAAACCTTTAATTTTTTTTATATATTACTATCCAACTTATGTTCTACATGAAAATTCTACTTGAAATATAAATATATCTGAAAATATCTTTTTAATACAAAATATTCTTCGACATAATATTGATAACAATTGTTAATTTGATCAATTATTCAGTTTTATCAGAACCTTATATATTCACAAGAGTTTTAAATGCAAAATATTTATACAGAAAATAGTAGTGATACAAACGTAATCCAGAAATCACCAATTTTGTATATAATATCTATTTTTTTCTCAGTTCCCCTTCGTGGCAGTTAATCAAGTTTAAGTTTTTGTTGCATGACTTTAAAATACTGTAATGTAGTACTACAATATATTTATTATAATGTAGTTTATGATACATCAGGGAAATAGTTAGTTCATTCTGCAACATTTATATTCTGTAGTCTAATTGTAATATCACCTGAAAGCTGGATTTTAGATTTACCATTTTCAGTCATATTCCATCCCTTTCAAGTATTATTTCTCACAGTAGACTGCGTACATTTAGGTCATCGCATTTTTCAAAAGGAAAACAAAATTAATGAAAACAAAGTAAACAGCTTTTAAATTAAATAAACTATGTGGTAAAAAATAAATTGGTTTTTAAATCAATCTTAATTAAGTAAATGTGAGAAAACTCAAAAACTTAAAAACATGAGCAAACAGAAATGATTTTAGAAATTAAAATTGCATTTAATTGCCATTTCAAACGAAAAAATGGATTGTGTTAAAAATATTTTTAATTAATTCAATCTAGGAATGCAAAAATGCTTTAAAATGAAACCGAAACTAAAATCAAAACTCAGAAAATTAAAATTTCTTGAAACCTAATTGGTTTTCAGATCAGAAATTCTGGAGCAAGTTTTCCAAATATATGATCCTTAAAAAAATGCAACCCCCTTCCCCGATTTTTTTTATATTTAAGCTATTGTTATGCCTTTAGAAAAATTATCTATACTTACGAGAAAATTATTTAAAAACCAAAACTTATGATCCGTTTTTTCCACATGTGTAATTTTTTTTCTAAAACTACACAAAATTTTTAATATAATAGTATTTCAGAAGCAAAAGGTAGGGGTTTTTTGCAATATAGAACGAGTTATGATGATGATTATGAATTATTACTGTGTTAATATTTAAGAATAAAATAACAATTTGTAGGGTTCTAGTACTGGAATTAAGGATACATTTCTAAGTGTTAAAATGTTTTGCTTATAAAATTACTTATATTATTAATTATCAGCTAATTGTACTTATGTAAATTGTTTTAAAAGAAAAAATTAATTGGCAATACATCTTTGCAATAACTGAATAGAAAGATATAGTTACCACTTATAGATATGTGCGAATATGCATTTAAAGGATGAAATACTAAAGGAACGGAAAGATTAAAAATTAAATTTGAATAGAAAATGGTTAGAAACACTTTCGCCAGCACACTTTAAGAAATATGTATTTTTTTATTGATTGAATGCAGCAGCGAAAACAGGAACTTTTCAAGGAGGGGGTCCAGGGTCAAAGTCCACTATTCTCCTATACTCCAATTCGCCACCTAACACATTCTTTTGATTTTCGGGAACAACAAACATTAAAAAATTAATTATTGAATGAATAATTAGCATTAATAAAATTAATTATTAATTACATTTACTTACTGTACAAACTATGCATATATGTAATACTTATATATGTATGGGATTATAATCACACACACACAACAGAAAAAAAATCAAGTACTTTGAGGGGTCTGGACCCAAGAATCCCTTCCCTTGTGTGCACAACTGATTGAATGTTTATTATGTGTGCAAATGCTGACGTAGTGAGGGTATTTTCCCTCATTGCAAGTTGTTATGTTGATTTATAGCAAAAAAATCATTCAACAGAAAAATATAAATATAAGGATTAAAATTTGCATACATTAAATGTATTGAAATGACTTTTTATGTTATTGTTAATTAAAAATGTAATAAATTGCAGAAATCCCAGTTTTATTTTACAAATTTATTCATCATATATATTGATACTACATTTATTATAATTTTGTTAAATAAAAAAAATAATCTCTTTTACTTTTTACCTCATAATTAAAAAAAAATAACAGGAAAATATTCTTGAGTTTTCTTCGTCTGATATTCAACAATGATTACAGAGAGCTTCTGTGGTTAAAATTGTAACATCGAAATAAAAATGTTCTTTTTAATTTTTTTAAAGCTCCTAAAAGTAACAGGAGAAAAAAATAATTTTTCTTTTGCTTTTATATATATTAAAAATATTTTTTCAACTTTGACTGAATCATTTCTTTAAAACTTTATTTTTTACCCTTTATTTGCTTGTTTGCAATAAATTGGGAGAAGTTTCTGTTCGCCGTGAAATGGATAAAATGTCCATCACACAATACTCGCCCTAGGCAACAGCTGTGAATGAGAAACCTCCCCTTTCCAACAACACAGAAACTGAAAAAGCAATAAAATTGTCCCCTTCAAAACCATTAGAGGACCCCACGCAGTTTTATGAGGGGAAGGCATAAAATTGTGGTGCGCTTTCGAAGAAGTTCGCAAAATTAAACAGAAACCTTTTCGCTACCACTAGCTTTGAAAAAGTAGACCGCTTTCCAAGTGAGTTTCAATTAGCGGGTCATCCACTTAGAGGGTTAAAACAGGTTGCGATCAAGAAGTATGAACCCTCACTAAATATATGTCTAGAAATTCTTAGAAAAGCCAAACGGAATCCTGACGAAACTTTCTCTCGGTTCTCTTCGCGCTTAACATAGATATGGTTTTTACTACTGTAAGTTAAGAGGAGCAAGAATGATTTTGAGTCAGCGAATCAACTGATCTTAGCAGATAAATTATTGCAATTTTGGGTTCTGAGAGGGCGACCCATGTTGGTGTGCTCCAAGGGGAAGAATGGTACAAACTCAGGGACTTGGGAAACAATGTGATATGTTTTATGCTTTCAAAGGGAAATCTTGTGATGGACCTGCAAGAGCTAAATGGATTGATAATAAAAAGAGAAATTTTAATGGTAGTTGAGGTAATCAGCCATTTGGGGAAAAAGAGGCAGATATTTTTTTTTATAAATAAAACGTTTATAAACCCAAAGTCCCTGAAATTAAAAAACTCACTTGTTTCACCTGCGCAGATCATATAAACATACCTAGGCGGGGTTATTCGAAAAACCAAGGTGTAGATAATAAAATGCTTAATGTGAATAAGGTGTCAACGAAAGAGACATAATTGAAAGATAGGATGGTAGCTGATAGAGTTAATTTGCTAGGTAAAGTCATTTCTAAGCAGGCCTTTTGAAGACAAATTAAGCAAACTAATGAAAATATCTATCAGTGTAGATGGACAATTAGCCATGTGTTAGTGGATACTGGTAAAGAAATTAAAGTTATAAAAATACTTAGTTTCTGAAGTCTCTGTTGAAGCAACTTCCACGATTTATTTGAAAGGTATTTCCGGTTCAGCGGTTAAATGACCTTTAGTATATTTTCCGATTAGTCTTGCTACCAGTGGCCAGGTTAATGTGATGCACCAGAAAGTGTTATGTGCTTTTGCAGAAGTTTTGGTAGAAGATGTGTTGCTACCACTAGATGTTTTAGATATGTCGGGAGAAGCTAGGAGTAAAGAGAATTCAGTGGCTCAAAGCTCTCAAGACCTGAGGGTTGACTCAGGAAATTTAGATGAAACTGATGTTCTGCTCGGTAAAGCACATGAAAACATTGGGGATTCTCAATGGAATATTATTTTATGTCCGAATGAAGTGGGGACGATTGGGACTAAGGACGAGGAGAGGACCTCTGAAACGCATAAAGGAAGTATGGTGGCTGACAGTTTTGGCTCCAAGCAGGAGTATTGTGAGGAGTTAGCATTTGTTTGGAAGTATGCTGAAGAAGGCAGAGAAAACAACTATAAGGTAGACGGATATCAATTTCAAAGACATAAAATATTCGGGGAGAGTATTGGACAACTTTTAATCCCGAAATGCACACGCACTGAGGAGTTGAGAGTAACGCATACCTCCATGTTTAGCAGTCATATGGGTCCTAAGATGACGTTTCAGGTATGTTTTCTTCTGAGAGGGACTGAGGGCCGATGTGAATCATGTAAAGAAATTTTGTGAATCCTGTAAATAATGTCAGCCCACTCGATCAGTTATGGTTAACGACATAACACCGATTACAAGGCCTGAATTACCATTTCAGCTAGTTAATATGGATCTGATAGGTAAAATTGATCCGCCACACTAGACGTAACGAAGCTTGCCGTTGATCAGTCTTAGTGTGAAGGTAGCCTGTCTGTTAAACATATTTTTGAGGGTAGGGATACCGAATATTATCACTTTAGATAATGGGGCAAATTTTACAGCCGAACTGACTAAGGAGTTCGAAAAAAGAATACGGATCAGCCCAAGATTCTCTAATTCATGTTGTCCATAGTCATTGGACTATGACTATGAGATTCTATAACCTTGATGAGATTCCAAAGGTCCTTTGTCCATTTTAAAGTCCAATAATAAAGAATAATAACTTACTGTTGTGCACTACCCCCGTTTCCAAATATTTGGAAGATTTAAAATCTGAACTAGAGAAGACAGCCGAACAAGCCAAACTTGTTTCAGCAGTGCAGTATCAAAAGATGGCTTATTACCATTTTTGAGATCGTCTGACTAAGTGTTTAAAGTGGGAGAAAAGGTGATAGTGGTGATACCCAAATTTCTACCAGTAAATTGTTTGCGAAATGGCAGGATCCTGGGACTATTATTGAGAAACGGAACCCCCATTTTCTTTTAATAAAAATGCCAGATAATTCTACCAAACACATTAATCAAAATACGCTGATGCATTACGTATCTAGTTCAAATTTGGTAAATGTCATTTTTGAAGAAGAAAAACAGTTCGGTCAGGTTGAAACTCCACGAACTGCTATCGAAGAACCTAAATGTTATGAAGCCCTCGATAACATGAAAATTGATAACTTAAATATCTATAGAATACACTAAAAATTTAATTAATAAATTTAAATATATCTGTACCCCAGACCTGTACAACCAACTTGGGTAGGTACACAAAAAACTGTGCTCGTTGCTAATGCAGGGCGTAAAAAGCCCCGTTATTATAATGTTCCCATCGCATACAGAAACGAAGTTGAGCGTCAAGTGTAAGAATTACTTGATTTAAACTTAATAGAGCCATCGGAGTTCGAATTCACTCACCCTGTACTCTGTGTAGCCAAAAAGGATTCTTCTATCCGAATGTGTGTAGATTCTATGACGTTTAATGCAGTAACTAAAATACCTGTTTTTCCTATGAAGAATATGCAAGAAATAACATTTATAGCAAGGTCAGCGCATTGGTTGACCAGTTTAAATATTTAAAAGAGTATTGGCCGATAAAAATGGATGAGTGTAGCGAACCATTGATGGCATTTACCACACATAATGCTGTGTGCCAGTAGAAAACTATGTCTTTTGGTCTTGATGGGGTGTCTGGTTCATTTCAAAGAGAGGTGAATCGTGTCTTAAAATCCCATTCAGAGAATGCACAGGCATACATGGATGATACAGTAATATTTTCAAAGACATTTGAAGAACATTTAGCTCACTTAAAATTAGTTCTTGCTGAGTTTGAAAACTTGGATTCTCGGTGAAGTTGGATAAGTGTTCTTTCACGGCCAAGAAAATAAAGTATTTTGGTCACACAATAGTCATCAAGATCAGCCTAAAAAGCTGCCATGAATTGCTGTTTGATGCACGATTAACACTATTACACTCTGCAAAAAACGTAATCACTCATCCGGTATAGGGATCAGTGATACTGGCTGCGGTGCCGCCGGGCCTGGGTTCGAACCCCGAGGACATGGATGTTTGTAATTGCATAGTGCTTTTGTGGTATAAGTGTACGCTGAATTGCCGTCAAGCCACAAGTCCTCTTGGCGGTTGGTGGAAGGCTGATATAGGTGGGATGCTCTGACCTCCCCAAAGGGTGTGCTCCCACAAAGTTGGAAGGGGGTGGGGAGAAATGATCAAAATCATACTGTCACCTGAATGATACTCAAGGCTACGGCTAATGACTGGCGAGAAAATACAGCCCCTTGATGCGATGAATTTCTTGGTTCTTGATCTGATTTTACTGACAATCAGGTGGCATAAGTAACAACAGCAACACAATAACGTACCACTATGTTTTTTTAACAGTGTTCAAAATGGTATGTTAAAATAATAAATGGTGTTTTGATTGTTGTATTGTAATTATTGATATAATAAATATAAAATAATATTCAATTTGAAATTATTAAAACTAAATTTCAAATCACTCAAAGCAAAATTTTTCAAAAAAGCCTGCAAACTTCACTCTTAAAATACGTAAACAAAAAAACCCAGTTAAATTTGCTATTTCTACAAATAATTGCGTTTGTATAAATAAAAGAGTCAGGGACTTTGCAACAGCTTCCCGGGTTTAAAAGATCGGTGTTTACAATTCTATGTTTAAGTATGTTGGGTACATCAGCTGAATATTTTAAAAGCCATTTTGGCCTATTTCTAATTAATAGAATGGTAAATATGTTTTACCCTAGAAAGATCACTGGATAAGGCTAGGAGACTTTAGAAAAACCGAGTTTTCAATGTTTTAAAGATGTTTAGAGAGAATACTGCTTAATATTAATGTAAATCTTCTCTATTTGTGATAAAAAAAATGAAGTAAAGCGGAAAATGTTTAAATACAAGAGTGATTTGTTACTGGACTTTTTATATGGAAGCTATTCTTGTTTAAGGACACAACTGTTTGAAATTATATGATTTTTCGTATAGTCCTCATGACTCTAGTCCGTTCTACATTTTCACAGTCATATTTAGCTTAGTAATCTGAAAATTCACTTTTCATTTATTCAAAGGAAAAATGTTCAAAACGTGTCACTTTTAAAAACTATTACTTATAACTATCCTTCGTAAAAAAAAATTAACACTTTCTGGTAGAAGATGTTTTAAATATATAATATACTCTTTATCAATTTATATACGTTTCTTTATACTTACTTTCAATTTACTTATATGTTGTATTAAAAAAGAATGCAAATAATTTGTACTAATAATTATAACTTACCCTTTTATTAATTTAAAGGATTATTTTCAACAATGAACTTGGAAATTCTCAAAGATAGTTTTTAATCAAATGGAATTTTTTGATGTAACTGAAAACCAAATGCTCACACTATTTTTTTACATTAGTGCTATGAATAAAATAATAACGACCTTACAGCAAATATATATCAAGCCTTACGAATAGAAATAAAATTTTTGACTCCAAAAAATACCAGAAAATACTACGCATATATATATATATATATATATATATATATATATATATATATATATATATATATATATATATATATATATATATATATATATATATATATATATATATATATATATATATATATATATATATAAAAGCAAATAAAATTTCAATGAAACCATATTTTGCTCGAGAACAAACATTCATTGTAAAGAGCTTGTCTAAATATTTGAATCTTTTTTGAAAAGATACGAAAATACTTTTACCTTAAAAAGAAATTAGTGAAAACAGTAATGCGAACTTTATTTGTCTACATATATATATATATATATATATATATATATATATATATATATATATATATATATATATATATATATATATTAGAAAACAGGCAATTGAAAGGAGCTTTAGTTCGTAATCGAAATAGGTGAAAGAAATTATGATTGCAATAGAAAAAGGATTGGAATTAATAACACGCCAAAGCAAACATTTGTTCATGAACTTATATGATGGATTTATAAATGATTCTGACTCTATTTTTTTTTCTTTTGCGGAATACGTTTAGCGCTCATTAAAAAAACGAGTAAAACCTTTAAAATAAAGCGCGCGAAATTTCATTCTAAATAATTTCTTTTGATATACATTTATTCACTGTTTATTCTACCAAGACTGTTTTTTATGAATACAGGAAAAATTATTTAAGGCTATTTTAACACCAAAAGAAATATTTTTGAGGTCCTTAGCATCGTTTATAATGTGTCATTTTTTAGTTTCAATGGTCTCTTTCTTTATTGATTTATTTGAATGAAGATAAATAGTACTTGAATATACTATACTATCGGAACTATTTCAAAGTTTCATTTTCTATCCTTGTTGACTTTGAGGGATGTTTAGGAAAAATTCAATAATTCATGTGTGTTTCTCTTTTGTTACTTTTTATTTAAAGAGGTTTTCGTATATTTGTACTTATATATAAAAATGTACATGAGTTTATAGTTGTTTAGAAATATTCAATGTTTGTTAGCACTTGTGGGTTCTTTTCCACAATCTGTACTATAGGTTCCTAAGTTAAAAAAGTTGTTCAAATACTGCACCTGACATACTTTAGCTTTTTAAAAGTGTTTTCAGAAAAATAGCACAAAATAAAAATAAATTCACTTTGTTTTTGTCATTATTTTTTACTTCACAAAATCTTATACTAAAATTTAATTAAATTGCACCGATCTAAAGAAAGAGAGATTGAAGAAAATAAGCTCTCATTTAAATGAAAATAATCTATGAGAAAAGTGTAATATATAAATGTTAATCAGCACCATCAAAACGTTAAAAAAGGAAAAAAATATTCTAATTCTATCGAAAAACGAAAACTTGGATGTTTTATCGAAATTCGAATATTTACAAGCTTGTGATTAATTTGAAAAACAAACTGTGAGAGTACGTTCATTATAACAACATGAGTAGCTTTTATTCCAGCAATGTAATTAAGTTCTGAGCTCTCATTTACTAAGAGAAAATTTAGTGCAAAATTAAAAGAACGAAAAAAGAAGCCTCTTTTAATTTGAAATATCGTGAAATGATTCTATATTTTTTTTAAAAAAAATTACAACATTAGTATTCGAATTTTTGATTAGCTTTATTCACGGCTGTCTTCGACATAAGTACGAGAACTTTAACTAAATGGGAAGCACATGTTATAACAGAATAAACTAAAAGTAAAAAAAAAATAAATAAAATAAAAACAAACTTTTATTTAAATGCTCTAAAATAATAAAATAAACTTGTCTTTTAAAACTTTTTTTGCTATCAACTTATGACGTCATTACACAATTTATGATATAATAGTTTGTCGCGAGATTTAAGGACTCGTATTTGCTTAGTTTGAAAATTTTATAAATTAAAATCAATCAGATCAAGTTATTTAACCCTCCAACCGGACAGCACGGATTTGTCTGCCCTACTAGAGAGGCTTCGAAAACGGAGAAAACACTGAATTTTTCGTAAGGCCGGGGACTCACCAAAAATGATTTTTTCCTCCTCAAGTAATGTGTTCAAAATATCTGTAGTATTTAAATTCAAATTATATATTAAAACATTGAGGATAATTTACTGTTTCATTTTTCTTGTTTTAATCAATACTTTCAGAGATTATTTTTAAAAATGATTAGTTTGTTATGTGTCAAAAAAAAAAGGTTCAAAATTTAAAATCTTTTAAAATTTCGGACACTTCTAAACATTAATAATTTTTAAGCTTCTGTATTACATTATTTGCAAAAAAATTTTATGCATTGTTAAAAAAAAACCCTATTTAAATCTTTTAGTTTTTCATAATTTTAAAGCCAGATATTCAGGGCATCTTACATAGAATCCCTTGTTTTGTATTGTCCAGATAACAAATTATATTTGAAATTTGAATATCTGAACATTAATTTCATTCAAAGAGAACTTTAACTGCAAGCTTATATTTTTGAACTTGAATCTTCAAATAAAGAGTATTTAAAAGCATATCTGGACAAATTTACAGTTAACATTTGCGCATATAAATAAATATAAAGATCCTTTTTTAAATTCAAGTTAAAAAAATATATATTTATGCATAATCCCTCATCATTCATGTTCCATTAGTGGTTGACTGAAGAAAAGGTTATTAAAATTTGGACATTTTTATAAATTTAACCATACAAAACTAGGAATTTTGTATTACCTCCACTGAAATTCTGCATTGGAATTTCGAAAAAGATATTTATACGTGTCTCACATACTCAGTTGAAAAACATATATTTACCATAAATACTAATAATTCTTTGGATATTTAAAATTATCATTAGATTAATATTTTAATATATATATATATTCGACTTCTAATATTTTTTCTATTCCATTAATTTCATATAATTTTATTAAGTGAGGGGATATAAAAGTCGCACTCTCTCTCTTCTCTACTCAACTACTTGAGGGCTTTTGGTGACGGACCTGTGGCCGGGGTACCAAGTGGTCAAGGTATCGAATCATGTTTGGCATGTCTCGAGTTCCAGCCCAGTGCCACAAAAGACCCGCCGTGTAGGGCAGCGATGCACGTTAAATCTATCGAGAGCTGAAATGTCCTCTCGTTGGTGTGGTGTGGTAGTTAGGAGAGGGGGGTGCCAGCTCAGGTGTCGCCCTCGTCATTTGACCATGCTTCAAAATTACGAGGTCCATCACTAAAAGCCCTCGTGTAGCTGAACAGTGCGACGTTAATATTCACTCACTTGGCGACGGACCTCGTAATTTTAAACCATGGTCAAGTGAAGAGCATGACGCTTGAGCATCGCGTCCCTTACACGGCGGAACTTCAGTGGTGCTGGGGTCGAACTTATGACACGTCAGCTACGAGTCCGTTACTTTGACCATTAGGCTACCGCGGCCTCACAATGTGGTTGAAAACTGCATGTTATGAGTAAAAATATGCTGAAACATTTGATGAACTTATAATAGATTTTTGCATAGAAGATAGATGTGTGATATGCTAAAATGACAATATGTAAAAGTTATGAGAATATCGATGACAATTTTTGAAAAATTCAATTTGAGTTTCAGTTTGAAACTTATTCTTTTTTTTCGCATTTAATATTAAAGAGTCGCGGTAACAAATTAATAGTTTAACGCATTCATAGATTATAAAAAATAAAGGTATAAATGACATTGTTGGGAATAATAAGTTTTCATAGTTTTGAATTCAGACTTCTTTGCTGGAGTGTAGACTATTAAAAGGCTGATGTAGAAGTTAGAAAACTAATATTTAAAATATATGGGAAACAATATCTGTGCAAATCCATGATCTTGACGAGCAGAAGACGGCATTTTTACTTAGTAGGGCAGAGTAAGCATAAGCTAGGAGCTTGTGGAGTAAACAACCAGGCCTCTGCAGTTTTGGCAGGTAATTAACTAATACAAAAATAATTCATGTAAAATTTTATATATTTTAACAACAATGAATTGTGAACTTAATTTCCAATTCATTGTCACGAGTTGACAGTAACTACGGTACTCTATCGACCGTACTTCTTTATATATATATATATATATATATATATATATTATATATATATTATATATATATATATATATATATATTATATATATTATATATATATATATATATATATTTATATATGAAATATATATATATATATATATATATTTATTTATTATATTTAATATGAACCTATATTTACATTTTTTGAAATAGATCATGTTATAAATGATTCT